>VZTB01018173.1:363052-456520 GCA_013397245.1 Thryothorus ludovicianus
AGGCATGGCTCCTGCTCCTGGAGTTTTTAGGTTTTCAATTTTTTTTTTTTTTTTTTGGTCCTTTTACATCACAAAGTGTCACCGATAAAAGCTATCCATAATTGCATTAAAATTGCAACACTCACTCCATAGGATTACTTGTCCTGAGTTAAAACAGTAACAGTTGAATTGGTAATCACTGGCGTGGTAGTCACTCAGTCCTTGGGGATATTACTGGGTTCTCCTTCACCAATCTCCCATTGTCCAAAAGTTGAGCATGTCCTTTTGCCTTACCTCTTAGCCTTTTCTGCTTTTTCCAATGCAGTGGAAGTTTCTGCGTCCTGTAGAAGTTTCTTGGAGAGCAATACCCAGAAAAAAGTGTCCACTGCTTCCATAGGCAAGGAAAGATTTTTTAGAATTTCAATGTATGGGAATACAACTATCATTCCAGCCCCTTTCCCTTCCTCTTGAAGCACAGAGAGCAAATTACCACCAGGTGTGACAATTCCCCCAGCTCACCTGGGTTCACATGTGGAACTAATCTGGGGTTTAGTATAACAGGTGCCCAGTAACAATAGCATAAAAACAAGTGATACAACTGGGCTGCCAGTCAGAATCTAGACCTTTTGCTCCATCTGTAATTTTGCACCCACAGTGCTTTCAGAAAATAATTTTCTTTTTTCCCCCATATTAATTATATACAACTTATATACATTATACAGAATAATAACAATGTATTCATACTGGCAGTAGTGCTTCAGCAAGGACCCAAAACACAAAACTTGTAACATGTATAACTGTCATGGGTTGCAGTGTAAAATGTAACCAAAAAGTGTGTATTCCATCACCATCTGTTGGAACTGGGCTGGGGGTGCTGAAATCTTCTGTCAATAGGCCAGCTGATAAGAAACTATCAAGAGCAGTTTCTTTATCTCTTCCATGACCCATCCTCCCTCCAGGGAGAGATCTTCTGCTAATGGTCCATTGAGTCCCACTGATAAAATTCCATCATCCCATTGGGAAATGCTCCAGCCAGGGGGAGGAGCCAAGTATTCCTACCTGGATAAAAACCTGAGATTTGGGACACCAAGGCAGCCTTTCCCACTGGATTCTTAGTGGAAGAGCAGGTCCATCTGTCTCCACTACACCTTTTTACAGAATTCTTGCTTCAATATCTGCCACTGCAGGAGGACTGCAGCCACCGTTTATTTGGAGTGCTACCAACACCCTGACCCACAGGGAGTTAGGTTGGATCCTGACTTTGTCAGTGGATTTGGTTTTTTTAAATAATGCATGTTTGTTTTATTTTAGTTGTCCTAATAAAGAACTGTTACTCCTATTCTTATATCTTTGCCTGAGAGTTCCTTAATTTCAAAATTATAATAATTCTGAGGAAGGAGGTTTAAACTCTTCATTCCAAGGGAGGGTCCTGCCTTCCTTAGCCATCACCTGTTGCTCAAACCAAGATAATAAACCTGGGCTCAAAGTGGCTAAGGATGAACAAACATCTCAAGACAAGACTGCCTCTCAAACTCTTACCTTAATTTGACTAACAGCACTTCCTGAGCATAAGTTTGTCACTATATCAACATACTTCACAGATGGTACTATGGAAAAGTTCAGTGATTTGGCCTCTCTTTGAATAAAACACCGCAAATTTTTCCAGACTTATGAAACAACTATTTTTATAATGACAAATTAAAATCGCTCTGATTTTCATTTTGAACCTGCATTTAGTTTAGAACAGAATTTTTATTGGTCTGCTAGCAGACCTGGGACTATTTGAAATAACACCTTTTTTAATTGAAGGCTAGAAGAAAATCACAGACAATTCACATTGAATTATGGACACATACAAAAGCATACTTTCACTACTGTCCTAAATGACAGATGTGCTTTCCTCAATGTCACCCAAGTACAAAACCATGCAGTTCTTGCAGGTAGCACTCTACTGGTACATGTGGCAGAATAGCAAACTACAGGTTAATGCCAAACTAATGCAGTTACATTCTGGTGCCCTTCAGTACTGAACGACTGTATGTGTCTAAGTGAGCAGAGTAAGCAAGAGTGCCACAAAAACATGATCTTTACAGACTCAACTTGCACCCAGCACAAGGACTGAAAAGGAACTACCAGCAGATCCTGATCAGAGAGGCTGTGGAATGAAAAGAGCTTGGCTGGGACAACGGCAGTCAAGTGATGATGCCTGAAAAACTGGGGGCAAAAATATGCTCCCTGGCTTTCTCCTTCCATTACATTCTGTAGCAGCTTTTATCCCTTTTCCTTCAGTTCCTTATTTTTCTCCATCAAAGTCCTCACAAATATAAAGAGTAAAAAAAATTCTGTCCCCTTCCGGTTGTGTCCCCTTCCAAATTCTTATACACACCCAATCTTGGCAATATTAAGGCAGTCTGAGGAGCAGAAAAGGGCATGTCAAGGGCACTGTTTCAGCAACAGTGAAATATAATCATGGGTGTATTATTCTCTTACCATCCTTAGAACTGGGATGGGGAGTAGTGATGCTATCTTCTGTTGATAAGCCAGCTGATGAGAAACCATCAAGAGCAGTTTCCTCATCTCCTCCATGGCCCATCCTCCCTCCAAGGATGGGTCTTCTGCTCATGGGCCTTTGAGTCCACTGATAAACTTCCATCATCCCACTGGGAAATGCTCCAGCCGAGTGGGGAACCAAGGCCCTCTACCTGGATAAAAACCTGAGACTTGGAGCAGCAGGTCAGCATTTTATCACTGGACTCCCAGAGGAAGACCAGGCCCATCCATCACCACTGGACTTTCAGCAGAGGCTGCACCTTTCTCCAGGATCACTGCTTCAACAGGGCCACAACTGCTACTCCAGGAGGGCTGCAGCCACCATTGGAAGTAGACTGCTGCCAACACCCTGACCAACAGGGTGTCAGGTTGTATTCTGACTCTGTCAGTGATTTTCTTTTTCCTTATTGCATGTATTTTGCTACCTTTTTGTTTTATTTTCCCTTTTTCTAATAAATTGTATTTCTGACTTGAAGTGCCTCACTGGTTTTGCTTTTCAAACCAGAACACATCCCTAAATCATCAACACAGTTTACAGCACGAATACAAAACACAGTCCCATAGCAGATACTGCAAAGAAAATTAACCCTACCACAGCCAAAACCAATATAAACACATCTGAAAGCTCTGGCAACAGAACAGTGAATTTCTACCCTTAAAACAGACAGAATTTTAGTGATACTTAGTGTCATCAAAATAAAAAATAATTGCACGCCCACTGGCTATAAATTATGTTTATTTTGCCAAGGGCAACATTTACTACACACTGCAAATAGCAAGCAAGTCAAAAATCACTTAAATCATATTCCCAACTAATTAAATTCTGCATTTATTGGACTAATATGTATTGACAGCTCACTAAAAATTACTTAAGAAATACAGTAACCACATTTTTTTTTAAAAACAACAGCATTATTAGGGGTTTTTGTTAAGTATGTCAGTAGCTTGAGTTTTTACTTGGTTGGGATTTTTTGTTTTTCAAGTTTTTTGTGGGTTTTTTGCAAGCACTTAGGTGGTTGTTGTAAAATTGCTCCAGGCCATACTGTTAACGTACAAAAGCCAATTACTATTCTTTAATCAAAAAACTCATTCCTATTTATTGGAAAATAACTTACTGGGGCTGTTCTCACCAATTTTTATTCCTGCTTAAGAGATTGGACACTTACAAAATATTGAAACATAGGAAGGCAATAGAGAAATATTAGTGAAGCACATATGCCAATTTGCAGTCTGTTAATTTGTCATTTTAGTGTTTCTTCCCTGTACTTTGGAATGAATTACTTTGAACATCTCCTTATTACACCAATAGCCTTCAAGGCATTTTCAGACTTTGCACTGAGATTTGGCATATGGGTGGCAGCTAATACTTTATCTTTGCTTGCAATGTACACTGATTTCTGACCTACTCATCTATTGGTGTTCGGTCCAATATTCCCAGGAGGCTGTTCCTGTGCTGGCTGGCCCTCGCTGTTTGCCTGTGTGGTGTTTTCACCCCAGTGGTACCTCAGGCTCCCAGGATGTTACAGCTGAGGGCCTGGAGACAAGCCAGGCATGCAGGAGCTCAAGCTGACCTTCCACTGAGAGGCTTCAAGGGTGAAGGAAAGGAGCCGATTCTGATGGAGGATTTTGATTCAGAGTTTTATTCCTGGCCCAAGGGCCTCTGAGTCCAGCAACTGCTCCAACAGAATCCCTTCCACATGGCAGGCTGGCTCTTTTAACCAGGGGAGAGGGAGAGGGAAGGAACACAGGTAACAACCAACCAGGTATGGAGGGAAGGGACAGAGGACACTTAGATGGCCCAGTGTCTTTCCAGGGGTGGGAAGCATCTTTAGAATCCTGCCAACCACTCAACACCCTTCTGGAATGCCAGAGTTCACTGACAGCACTCATCAGTGATCAGTGTGGAAAGGAGGAATGATTGACTGCATGGCAGGGAGCCATCTGGGTGAAGCCTGGGGTATCCTGAGACACACCGCAACACTCATCCATCCACTGGTTTAAGTGTTAAGCCCAGAAACAGAAGCCAGAATATTCTGGCAATAAAAAAACATGGACCCAGAAGGGGAAGGCACATTAATTAAATAAAAGGAAGAAAGTTCACTGTTCTGAGGTAAAGGGTGGCATCATGGGCATATATGAAACAGCAAATGAAAATTAAATAAAAAGAAGTCTGAAGAAAGAAAAATGTGCAGCTGACTCAACACAGCAGTGTGTTCTTGAAAGTTGTTCTAAGACCAAAGAAAAGGTATTTTATGGCACATGCAAAAAGGGTGTTATTAAAATAAATAGGATGCTAAGTGCAGGACCTGTAAATAACCAGATGTATAACAATGGAGAGTACAGAAGGGGGAGAAAAAGCAGTAGAAAAGTCCGAAGGAAACAAGAACATGCTTCTGAGGTTGACAATAAGCGAAGAAAAAGGAGTTATACCACTAATATCTGTGCTAGTTAGTAAGTCTCAGGATTTCTTTGGTGGTCTCCAAAGTGGTGACCTCAACTGCAAAGGAGTAAAAAATAAGCAACAACTTATCTGAAGAGAATTTTATATTAGCACTGATGGTCAGGACAGAAATTTAGCATATCCTCCTTTTGCTGAGCTACACAAATGAATAATTGTGCCTTTTATTCCTATTTATTTGCTTAACAGGAAGCTGGTCAGTTCCCTGGGAATATTTTCTGCTATGGGTGCCTGCAAATCCTAAGCATGACAAATTTCTTCTCTCAGCTCTATTTTTTTTTTTTCAGCACAGTTGTCTCCACTTCATGTGATGTTTAAATCACGTTTAAATGACTCAATGCTTTGTTGTAAAAGCAGTAATCAAATATTTTCATTCACTAACAATTTTTGTCTTCATTAGCCCAAACTGTAGGAGTACTGCTTTTAGCAGTAGAGGATGCCACACTCACCTTCTGGGTCTGCCTCCTAGATACTGAATTCAATCAAAAATTATATTTTACTGTTCTTTCATGTATTCATGGCTTCTACTTTACTAAAACTACTTTTTAAATTAACATGTTCCTGCAATAATATCTGAAATTGGTATATTTTAAATCCAGAGAACAGAAACACTTTTCGTCACACTGAAACTCTTCCCCACGAGCCCTTTTCACAATACTCAGCAAGAATTGCCAAGGGTGGAAAAGGAAGCAGAGAGCTGGGCTCCAAGGAATCCAGAGCTGTGTGAAAGGCAGCAGGCATTTCATTACCAGGAAATACATCTGTGCTCAGCAGCCACTATCATTTAGAGAACCTGAAAGAGATTAAATATATATATGTGTGTATATATATATACACACATATATATTAATATATATATATGAATAATAAAGCATTTATTATTTTTTTTTTTAATCTGTATTTAGTTGTAGCAAATATTTGTAGTGTACAACCACATATACTTCATTTCAGGTGAAATTTCCACTTTGGATGAATAGACTGATCTGCAGACCCTGCTTCAGAGTGCAGAGTGCATGTCTGAGGAGCACACAGTTCTTGGATGCTATTCTAAAGGATTACTAAAAGCCTTATTCCAGAAAACTTCTCCATCTCTCTCCTTGAGGAAAAAAAAAAAAGTTAATAAAAAATGAAGATAATATAAAATCTTTAAAGTTCTTTAAATTCTTGTTCCCTATGAAGCCATCAACCATACATGAAAAATACAGCAGGAGCTGTTAACATGCATTGATTTGTAAATATTAGATATTTGATTGCAAGATTGCTGGAGAAAAAAATCCATCTAAGTGTAATACAAACTCACTTTACTTATTTTTAACAGTTTTTATAACTTTTATTCATATACAATGAATTTTCTACCCATCTAGAGCACATATATGGATATATAATACAGCACCAGAAACAGAAACTGTTCTATAACAAAAATAAACTGTTGAAGAATAAAATTAATTCAAAATATTAATATGTGGAAAATTCAGTCATCTACTGCTTGAATTAGAGAAACTACCACCTTCTTTATCAGCTGTCACATGTAAGGATCCTCCATCTCCACTCATAGATACCAGGCAAGACCCTGCAACCTCACGTTCTTCCACCCCGGTGCAGCAGCAGGACAAGGCACTCAGCAAACCACAAGAAGAGGGGCAGATGGCAAAGGGCTGTGAAATCTGATGAGCATTAGGTCATGCAGGTGGTAGCAGCTGCAGCCGACCAAAAAATTCAGCATGCAGTTTAAAACCACTTCTAAATACTTCACTATTCAGGATAACCATACTCAGCACCAAGAGACACAAGGGAAAACTGAGGAAGAAATGTATACATTCACACACACTCAATAAATGAGATGATGTTTAAACCGAAAAATGTTTACTTCCAAACCCAAGCCCCTAGTAGAATTACATTTCAGCTTCCCCAGCATCTGCAGAAGAAGAGACTCAATTTCAAGGGGGAACAGGAGGAATTAAGAGAACATAAAGAGAACATACAGCACTTGCTGGTGCTACAGTTGGCAGATATAAACCACACATACCTAAACGGATCAGCTTAAAATTCTGGATCTTTCAAAATCCTCATCCCAGAGAAGACGTCTTGGAGAGAAAGCCAAAGAAAGAAATCAGATTAAGTTATCAAATTCTTAAAACACGTGAACTTCCTTTGACCCATTTAACTTAACAAAAACTCTGGCACTTTGTAAAACCCCTTAGGGAAGATCTATGCATTTTCTTCTTTCAAAACTGAAAATAAAACGTTGTTCTCTTATTAGTTATTAGTATAAATGTGTCATGCCTTACTATGATAACTGTGAACAGAAAACACTCTTTAACTAGGCAGCTGATAACCCATGATTCTCAAAAGCACACACAAAGGTTGGAAAGTTCAAAGGATACTAAAGTAGTGAGATGTTCAAATCTTAGAATTAAACAAGAGTTAGGCGTGCAATTCCTGTGGATTGCTTTTAAATGTCTGTGTTGGAAAACTGCCAGTAATAAATAGAAAATCTATTTTAAAAGCAACCAAGCTAGCCAGAAGTAGTTTACAAGAGAAAGGAATTAAATTTATCCTGGCTCATCTCAAATATTTCCATCTCAAATAATTCCAAATCTGTACAGCCTATAAATAAAATTCCAGACCAGATTTTCCAATTGTCTTCTTAATATCTGGTATACCTTTGCATGACATATCACAGAGATCTGTTTCTCTAAGCCCTTGTATCTCTCCTGGGTAACAGAAACTTCTTTCATTAAGTTCTCCATTATTTACAAATTGTTCAAGAGACAAATTACCCTAGCTGTTACAACTGTCAAAAAAAATTACTATAATGGAAATTAATGTTTGCAAATGATAAAAAAAAATCATAAGGACAACTTATAAAAGTTAGATGAATTTTGTCTCTGAAAAGCAGTTATTTAAATTAATTCCAAGAGCTTCACAGTAATTTCCAGTCTCACAGAAAAAAGGATTTTTAATGGAGTTTTCAATTCATTCTTCATGCAAAGAGATTTAATTTTATTATCAAAGTACAACATTTCAAGGCATTCACAATATCTGATTTAAATAATAATGTGGCATGATTGTTGTTTTTTATTTAATTTTAAATTTTTTTCATACAACATCATGCAAAACAAATTAAAATTATGGGACCTGTCACTTAAAGACATATTAGCGAACACTCAAGATGACAGAAGGATCCTTCATTTTGCTGTCATTGATAAAAGGGCCTTGGTTCTTCAGTTTATTAAGCTAAACATCAGAGATTTGACTCTTGAGCACTTAGGCTGCAAAATCACATAAAAAGCCCACTCTGCTACTGCATGCAGACCCCAAAGGCACTCCAGCCATATCTGCTGACAACTCAAATGTGAATTTCAAGGAAACTGAGCCAGCACTGCCCACTGTGAACACAGGCAACAGCAGCAAATTGTCTGTAAGTATCTACCTAGCTGATAATAGTTCACAGAAGATTTAATTGGGATAATCCAAGTCTTTATTTAATGGGTTGTTACATATTTTCCATTACAGTCTGGCGTGCCAGTCTCTGCTATTCTGTTTCCTTCTACCTTGCCTCACTCATGTACACTTTGAGCAGTCTGGGGGCAGAGAGCAAATCTTCATCAGAAACACCCAAGCAGGCTCACAGAGCCTCATCAGCCTGTTCAAGCTCCAGTCTCACGTTTAAACGTTGTGGCAGCCACAGTGTCAGTATTAGAAATTTCAGTGAAGTGCTGGAAAATACAATGTCCTCAAGAGAAAAGACACCACTCTACATTTTATATCTTACTGAAAACTCCTAAAATAACTCCTGTCATCATTGTTCATTATTCTGTCAGATAAATTACTCTTTTCCATTTGTAATTGCTACCAAAGAGTCACCTTAAAATGATCTTCTTGTACTCTCATCTAACCAGTGAGAGAGAGAAAGAAGTTTATTTAGCTGGGAGTCAAATATTCCATGTTATAGCAAATTAATATCACTTCTGTCCATGCCAGTAGAATAATTTTCCTTAGATCACACCAACTAAAATTTTGGACTTCAGATTCAGGTCCTTTTTTGGATATTGAGCTTCACAGTCTACACTAGCTCAATGAAAATAGCTGAAGGAAGAGAACCATTTCTATTTCACAACAAAAATTGTAAGAGAAAAAAACCCACTAAATTTTAATTTGTCCTGTCCAAAACACAAGTACACAGAGCAGCAGGACTTCTCAGTTACTCCAAAGTTAGAGGGTAAGGTGGAAAGAGAAACAAAGATTTCTGAGAACAGCTGAAATTATTCCCACACAGCATTCTGCTCCATGAATTTGAACAGGCTTGCTTTGAGAACACTGACAGTCTGGAGGTAAAACGGTGCCAGTTTGCACAAGATCACATTCCCCAGGGCCAGATTTGAGATTCTTATTGTTGCATTTTTGTGTGCAAAGGCTGTGATGTCAAAGCTATTAAGTACATCTTTCAGTACTCATTTCCTAAATGCAGAAAATACTCCCCTTGGAATAGGAACCTGGAGTGGTCAATACCATGAAGTGATCAGGATCTTTTTTTTTCTTCTTCCTCCCAGGAAGAAAAGAAGCACGGTTCAGACTTTGGAAGGATAGGAACAGCTGTTCCCATCTGAACAGCCACGGTGCCTTTGTTATTCAAGATCAGAGGAAAAAAATTACTTTTAAATCTTCAACCAGTAGTTCTCTGGAGAGAACAAACTGCTTTCTGAAGAATAAATTAAGCTTTCAATTAAACTCTACAACAGGTAACTACTGTTCTTACACACTTTAGGGGAAATACATTCAATGGAATTATTAAAATCCCCGGCATATAACTCCAATAAATCACATCAAATTGAAAAATTCTCAGTTCAAGCAAAATGTTCAATATAAATAATATGCAGATTTAAGAAGGGAGAAAAATATTAAAATACCCAGAATGCTGGCATTATATCAGTCCCTAATTCCCCAATTGCAGGACTAAGTTAGCAGACACATCCATTTCTGTAAAGATCTATACGTGCATCAGGTCTTCTCATCCCACTTCTGATTCTCTACTACCAAAAATTACAAATGCAAATATAACAATTCTGAGGTGTTTCCAAACACCAAATAATATGGCTTTAAAGAATTCATTTGTCTCCATTGATGAAGCATTTAATTTAGGTTAAATTACTATGTTTATGAAATAGCTTCAGGATTTATTGTATTTCCATGATAACTCATCAACTGCACTTTAGCTTGAAGGAATATAAACAGAGAACTTAATTAACACTAATTTTCAAACTGCCAAGAGCTGCTGTAGGTTCAAGGATTTTATCTACATATGAGCATGACCCAAATAAATAAATAGAAAGGTACTGCTTCCAGACCACTGAGCCTATTACTAAAACTAATTGAGCTATATTGACTTGGATATTCTAATCATCTAGAAAAGTTAAAGGCAACAGTAGCCTCTGAAGATACAAATTCTTTTAACTTTCTATTAAAACACTGACCATGGTGAGTTAATTAAGCCACATATTTATCTCTCAATTTGATGTAGTTAAAGTAAATATAATGTTGGAGAATAGCTGCCATGTTGAAAGAAGTTTTCCAAGCTTATGAAGGTAAAATAAATGGAGGGAAACAAAGCAGTTAAATAATTGTTAAGTTTTTAACCTGATTTAGTAAAATGGTTTAGGAATTTACTATTAAGGATTAAAGAAAAAAAGAAAACCATAAAATTTTCACATGACCATAAGTCTGAAAAGAATTTAATATACCAATAAGAAATAAAATGTTAAAACAACACCATGATATAAACTTTCAACCCTTAAAAAACATGGGTGTAAATTTGAATTGAACATCTCCTTTTTATTGCTATGTATGAGATTGCTTTGCTTTGTTTCTAAACCAAAGATGCTGTGGCCTTTAATATCATTAAATAGCTTATTGGGTCAAAGCCCTTTTGAACTGTAATGCTTTTTTAATAAGATGTTTGAAGTATTTTCATGCAAGTAAATCATTATTACAGGCAAAATCCTTTTTCACAATAAGACCTTTTCAACTGCCAAAAGAAAGATTTGCAATAAGGAATGGCTACAAGTATATATGACCCATAATTTATAGTAAGTTTTTCTGAAAGAAAGCAAACATCATTTCAGAACACCGAGGAATCGAGTGCAGCCACTTGGGTAAGATTATTAGAATGACTAAACCCTACTTGTGTAAGTGCTCCAAGATTGTGTCCACAATCAGTCTAAATTTAACAATATACTTGTCTGTAATACACAAGTAATGAATATACACGCATCTTTTTCTCTCAATAGAACCCCTGCCAGTGTGCTATGATCAATCTAACAGGAGACAGTGTTGCTTAAAGTGTCTGAAATCAAAACCACAGCACTGTATTCCTAGCTGTGGTTAACTGCACCTCTAAAAATGTGTAAAACCCAAAAGCAAAGCCATGAGATAGCAGGTGAGGATGGCTTCCAGCTTAGAAAAACTCTTGAAGCTGTTACCACATTTGGTATGGGATTTTGGTAATTGATTCTGCAGGAACCTCTGTAAGTTGTTCTCTGTTGGAAATCACTTACATCCTGTACTATTTGTTATGTCTATTCAGAGAATCTGCGCTGGAGTTGGCAGTCAAAGTAACTGGCAACAAGAATATTGTTGGCTTCAACACTTCCTAAGTTTTCCACCCAGGAAACATTAAAAGAGGAACCTCCTTAAGCACCACTTTAGGTTTATCAGAACAAACATTTTATTTCTTCAGTCAATGCCAAAGATGACATGCCAATTTTTCAGAAATAATTTGGCATTACCAGAGTTTCTTGTTATTTCTCCCAGTGTAAATACACCACTCAGGAACCTTTTCTGCAAATAATAAGCTGAAGGACAGGTTATTAGTCTGACCTCAGCCACACACATTCTCAACACAATATCCACTCCCCTGCTGAATTCTCTGTCCCTGGGCCACTGCAAGCCATCAGCAGCAGTCATGGAGCATCTTGATTAGGAACAAGAACCAAAGCACAAAAACTGCGTTTCAGATGCCAAGATTAAGGAGATTTCAGAAGGAATCTTCTTAAATTGTAAATTTAGTCACAGTCATTAAGGCAGTACAATTACATGTCAGTAGGTGTGATAATTGTCAGATGGAGCAGGGGAAAAGGAAAGAGAGATCACAGATAAAAATAACAGCTTAGGTGCTCTGCTAGGATGATAAAAGTATGTAGGATTGTCTTGGTTTGAAGACAGGTATGCCTGCTAGGAAAAAAGCAGGAGCCTTTCTCTTGCAATGGAGAAAATAAACTTCCTCTCTCCAAATTGCTATACCTTTGGAATTAAAGGGGCTCGAGCAGGAGTCTCGAGGGCTGAGGTGGATCCGAAGCTCGGCAGCAGTAGTTGAAGCTGTAGAAAATGTCCTGGCAGGCAGAAGAAATGTCCTGGAGAAACCCAGAGTAAAACCACAGCAGCCGTGGGTGCAGGGTGATGGGGCAGCAGCTCCCAGCAGGGAGAGACCAGGGTCTGAATTCCTGGGGACACACGAAAGTCGCTCCGAGCTCAGCTCCAGGTGAGGTCTGGCCAGATCTCCCCGGAGTCAAAGACTGAACCCCTCAGTTCTTTCCGAGCCCCCCAAGAGTGGTGTAGTCAGTGCCACCCCCTCTTGACAGTCACCTTTTCTGTCTCTTCCAAGTACTTCAAAGTGCCCATAAGCACCCAGCAATCGGCTTCCTAGCAACTCTTTTGGGAAAAAAATTCTGCAAGAAAACAACCCAACCCCCAACAAGGACTGAACACAGAAAGGTGTTCCAAAGAAGGCCTATGCAAAGACAAATATATGCCTTGAAGGCTTGTCAGCTAATTTTCAAGAGTGGATAAACTGTCTCTGGGCAATGATTATTTATTTTATTTTTGTTTAATTCTTATTAAGAAGTGATTTATTGTGGCAGAGATTAATAATTCATAAAATCATTATATATTTTCATATAGAGGGTTCCAAATATTTTACTTCAGCCTTTCAGTTTAAAACCCTTCAGTTAGACTGATACACTCAAATAAAGAGTTTGGTCCTCTGTGCAGATCAAACATGTGACGCCACAGCACAAATTGGTTTAGAAAGTGTCCTTCAACTGGCAATATACAATGTAAACAGAGAGAGAAAGGCTGAAAATTTTGAAAGAAAGCTTTTTGAAAGACCTTTTAGGCATTCACACATGTTTAGAAGGGGAACAATTTTTTTTTAAAAGTATAAATTCACATAGCAGAGTCATAGAAAGATGAAGAGCCTATTTGGAACAAAAAAAATATAAGTCACCCAGGAAAAAAATCAGCATCAGTAATGGAATTGCAGCTCCTTTTATGTGGTGCAAACCTTCAAAGTTCCTGTATATCCACATCTTCCGAAAGAATCTAAAAATCTCTGAACTTTGGAGTCAGTGTATGTGTGTGAAATTGCATAAAGATGATAAAATAACAGTAGGAGGAAAAGAAAATTGACAAGATGAAAAGCAGGTATAAAAAAAATAACAATCCCGTGGATTTTTGGCGTTTGCCACATTCATGAATTTCAAACTAGTCCAAAAACTGATGAAATATATAATTGCCTAGTCCAAGAGTTAAGAATTGCCTGTTTTGTTTTCTCTTATATTAATCCTTTCATTTAATCTATTTATACACATGACCTATTAGGACAAATGTAGTTGCTGCAAATTGAAAATTTAAGTCCTGTGAAAATAAAAAAAATCAGATGCCCATCTCTTATGCGTTTTGTTTGTGGATTTTAAATCTGGTGAGCTGAGGGGTTTTGTTTTTTCTTGAAAGGTATTTTGAGACACTTTCTTTTCATTTGTTTGGGTTTTGCTAGGGTTTTTTTCCTCAGCTTCAGAGGCAAATGTCTTGCTCCGTTCTGCTTGCTCAATGACCCTGTGATCACTGCATTTGTTCTGCTATAAGGAGACACTCATGCAGTCCTAGAAGCAGAAGTCAATTAAAACATCATGCTCAAAAGTGTAAACTTTCCAAGCAGTCTCACTGCTGGCTTCTTCATGAAAGAATACTAGAGGTACAATTAGTGTTACATATTTAAAAAAATAAATACATTTAATAGGCTCAAAGCCTACTCATGAAGACAACAATTTCAATACCCAAACTACCAGAGAACAAAGGGTTCAAAATCTCACTCTTACATTTCACATTTAGGCAGTTTATCATTTAGTACAGAGCTTTTGGATTAATACACACTTGCACCCAAAGAACCACTCACCTGGAAACACTGACAGAAACAAAACACTTCAGAAATTTAGCCTAGTCAAGTAAGAATTCATGTCAGGAAAAATTACAAACTCCAAAGATTTCTAGAACAGGTAAGAGCTGCTATATCTCAACACAAAAAGAGATAACAACAATCTTTGACTTTATTTGTCCATTATCTAATCTTTTTTTGCTTGTTGAGATGATAAAATTTGAAAAATATTTTTTCAGTTTATGCCTGAATCTCTTGTTCAAATTTCTCCCCTGGCAGGTGGTTGAGGACAGCCCATACCCAAGGAAATGGAAAGAGAGTACTACTTGATGTCTTGCTAGGCTCTGAGTTGATCAGTCTCTGCTCTCTCCTGCTACAAGGGAAAACAAGTTCACCAAAATAACTCCAGGTCTTATTCCCAGCTCAAACATGAAGCTTCCAACTGTTTTTCCTTCTTACAGAGAAGAGCTAGAAGAGCTCAAATCTCTCTCTAATGTTAATCACAAGTTCATATCAGACAGGTCATCAAGAGAACTTGTTCAATCAACAGAAAATCACTGAAAACTACAATATTTTAAACTTTTTATTTCACATTTCAGCCTCAGCTGCACAAAATATAAATCACTATTTGATGTATCCATAGCAGTTCTTGTAAGCCACGATCAGGCAAATGGTCCTTTATGATAACACCTACTAACTCTAAGTAGTCTAGGAAAAAATAGAAGCAGTTAAAATGATGTATTTTACCCAATGTCACTATGCAGATTCTTAGTTCCTCACACCATTTAACTGAATTAAATAGCCTATTTCTTGTTAAAGACATTTTATTTAGTTTAAAGACAAATATATTGATGGGCAGATATATTCTAAAAATTCAGAAATGAGGTTGCTTTCTGGAGAAAGAAAGAAAAGAAAGATTCCATAATAATGCTGATAAATTTCCTAACAGTTGATAGAGAGTTATGGTGGTTAAAGGTGCAACAAGAGCTGGTAATCTGGAGGAAAAAAAGCAAGAGACTGTGGAAGATAGGGTGAGAGGGAGAAAGGCAGACCAAAACCAGATCCAATAGGAAGAGCACAAAAAAAAAGAGGAAAAGGTAGAAAAAGAAAAACTCTCCTCAGGAAGCATTACTAGAGGAGGGCAGATGGGAAGAATATACACATGGCAAGAGGTCTGCAATGCACGTGCTGTTATGTGCCAACTGCAATATCATTCCAGGAAAGTGATATTCAAGATTACTTGGGTTTAGCAAACGTGAATTAAAACCATCAAGAGCATGCTTGTGTTATTTAGGACCTTGTTTCTAGCTCCTTTTTGCCTAGCTCCCAAAAGCCGCCAATATGGGAAAAAATAAATCTTCTGAGGAATATTTCTGTTCTGAAGGATACTGTCATCTGCTCCTCAGTGGGAATTAGACTTCATTACCAGACCTGCAGGGTATGCTGCAAGGCACTTCCAGTTGCACAGCCTGCTGTACAGAGCTGGGATTTGATCAAGGTGAGATCAGTACTTGGAAAAACAGCTGCTCATTGGTTGAGTTCTTGTCTGTTTCTGTAACTTTTTTTGGCGATAACGAAGACCTGGAAAACAGTTTTGTGCATCATGTGAACCACAGATGCTCATCCTGCTGAAACATCTCTGTAGATCTGAACAGGGTATTTTCTTTAAGCTTCAAGTTCATTGCTGCAATATTCAAGCTCTTTATAAGGCTTTATATGAAGGTACAGAACTACAGGCAGACTCAAATGTGAAGATGTAAAGTCCATCAGGTCATCGCATTATTTTATTTTTTTACCAAGAGATCAATTCAATATTACGTGGATAATATTAGCTACTAACATAAAAACTTTGCTAGTTTCACTAAACCATGAATGTTCAGCAAACCTTCACACTCAAGAAGAATCACGCTCAGAACAGTAGATATTAGTAGGCTACAAAAAAGGGATTTAAAAGTAGAAGAGTCATTGGTATCATGTGCTGTGCATTGATCACCAGCATCTACTACACTTTCCTAAAACTTACTGGAAGTAGAAGAGTTGCCAAGGAGAAGATCCAGTTTACCCCACCAGCAAACAAAGAGACAAGCATACAAAGATAAAGTCCTGGTGTGAGAATGTACAACTAAGGTGTAGCTTGGAAAGGAAGGCAACAGCCTTCGTCCACAGAGAGGTTTTTGAATTGGGTCTATTTGTTATTTTTTAAAATGTTTGTTTCATTTATACAAGACCACTGCATCCCAGGCTTGAGAATTTGTAAATTCCATAGGTATATCTTTACAAAAATAGCAAAAGTGGGAAGAATTTTTGGTTCTTTTTTCCTTACACACTTTTATAAATTTAAATACTAGATCAACTCCCATTTAAAATTTGTATTAGGTGGAGAGCCGTGACTAGCATAGTCTAACCTTTGGTTAGTTTGAAAACTCAAAGAAACTTAAGCGCTTATTCATAACAGCAACAAGATTTGACAACTGCTTGCTAATTACTTGTCTTACAGAATATTTTACTCAGATTTCATTTAATTTATACTTGTTTTGGAGATTTAATTGGATCACAAGTTTTAATTAGGCAAAATGAAAAATTAAGGTTCATGTTTAAACTTCAGTTTCTGGAGATAAAAAAATCATCTTTTCAACAGTTTCTGTCATTTACAGAGAAGACTGTGAAACCAGCTTAGATCAGACCAAAAAAAACAACCAAACAAAGCACTAGTCCAGAAAAAAACAGGAGGTCTAAGTGAAAAATATTAATACCACATTTCTAAATCTCTGCTTCTATCCTGAAAAATAATAAAACAACACTGGTACATAATTTGTTCTGCTTAATAGGGCAGTCGGAAGTTTAAGTGCATCACAACCTGTCAATCCCACAAAATACCCCCAGATTCTTCAAGTCAAAAAACCTTTGATCTAGTTCATATTTCATCATCATCAATGAGCAGGACACAGTCTGCTCTCATGGCTCCCTTGCTCCACTAGATTTTATGTTGTTTATTAAAACTGAATGTCTTATTAAGACAGCAGAGAGTAAGCAATTAGCTAGAGAAAATATTGAAAAAACAGAGAAAGACACTTTCTAATTTATATGTCAAAGCTTTACATAGACATGTTGTAGCTCTTGGGATACAGGTTTTAATATTTACATACCATTCCTAAGTCTAGGTTCACACGTTCCTTGTAAAATCATCATGGAGAGCAATTTTTATTGGAGACTGTGACACAAGTTATGCTCTCTCAGTAAACCCGGGGAAAAGAAAATATACCCCAAAGAACAGTGAAGTTATGAAATCTGAGATTAAGAAAAAAACTATCATAAAAAAAATCTAATAATGGCTCCTAGCACTTTTTAATAAAAGATACTCAACTGCAGCATCTAGAGGAACATGACTTGTTTTAATTATTTATTGAGAGTTGATGGTTTATTTGAAAGAAAATGCAATTATATCCTGACACTTTAATTACTATCAGTTTTTATTCACCTGATACTGCTAAGAGGAAGGTTACCTTCCTGTGGAAATTCTGACATTTCTGTAATTGGTTTTGCAACCCTTCTAAGAGACTGCAAGTATTCATTTTATTAAAATTATGCAAAACTCAGGGTTATGATATTATTAAGATTGATGGCCAACATCACCAATAACTCCAATACAGCAAATTTCTCCCTTTTTTTCCTGTCAGACACAAGCCATTCATAGACTTTGGGCATCAAAATTTCTACTGACACAAAACTGCAAATCAAACACAGTCCCTTAACTAACCCATTCAAATCAATCCATTAACCAGAGAAAAAGAAATGAAGGAAAAAATAATCAAAGACTAGCAAATCAAAGGCTCATAGGATGGAAAAAAACCTTGCGCAACTGAAATAAAATGGAATTTTGCTAAATTTAGCCATTAGGATAGAGGTTTGTTTGCCAATTGGTCAAAACCAGGAGAAATAAATGCCACTCTCAAAAACATGGTGCCAAGCTTTGGCTGGTTTCAGTTTTTAAAGCATTTCAGAATATTCAGTAAGACATTCAGCTGAATTAAATATCTAGCTTCAAGATAAAGTTAACTCATTCAGCAGAGATTCTTACAGTTTTTCATTCTTACGTGTGATGAACCTGTTTTTACCCCCCTTCAAGGAGCACGACACATGCAGCTGTAAGGGAGGAAGCAACAGAACCATATCATTACATTTTTTAGGCTGACTTCAGTACCCATACGACTGCACCTTCATCTTTTTATTGGCCTGCCCAGGGACTTCTAGACACACTAAATTATTCTAACTAAACTTTATTCACACTAAACTATTCACACTAAACTTTAGACCCACTAAACCATTCTGCAAGTGAGAGATGGTTACCAGGTCACTTAGAAGTGACCTGAATGTGTCTTGGCCATGGTTCACAACACAATTTTCAACAGGACTGATGCTCTGACTTAGTGCATCTGTGAAGGCTTACACAGCTCCCGACCAGCATGGGGGAAGCTCAGGAGAGGAACCCTTCCATGGTCTTTGAGGAGAAAAAAAAAAGAGCTTGCAGGGTTAAGTGGAGCAAATAAAGTGCTACGACACTTAAGAACAGACACGCTTCCTTTCTCCCTCAGAGCACATCTTTGTACAGTTCAACCGAACATTAAAACACCTAATCCTTATCTGTGCCAGACCCATATTATGAAGCCTTAAAGGCTTACCCAGGTCAACCAATAGAGGAAAAAGAAATCAGGAGCTGCAGGAAATTGGATGGACCCCGTGTTCAAACAAAGCCTAGCTTCTCAAAAGCAGGCAGAGTATGAAGAGTCAATAGGTATGTCAAATATAGCTAAATGGAGAGTGATTTTAAGTTCTCTTTGTGGGATTTGGAGATAAGCAAGGAAAACATAAATTCATGAATCTGTCAATTACAGAGCCTCTCCAAACATGAACCTTCAAAGTGATTTAAAAACCACTTACCTAAAATTAAAGCAGTGATAGGTATTTTAAAGAGAAAGATATATTTGTTGGAAAAGTACCTCACTGTGCCCTCAAAGCTTTCCAAGTGTCACAGTTAGCAAATTATACTGAGAACCCTGACCTTTCCTTCCTTCACGGGATAAAACCTAAGAGCTGAGCATGTGCAGAATACAAGTTTGGTCATGAAATTAGACAACACCCTACAACAAGCTATCAAAAAGTTATTGAAACAGGGCCTTGAAAAATAGATAAATACAAATCTATTGCCCCTTATTTTGGAAGAAAGCCTCTCCTCAGACTGCCATGTAAGCTTCCCAAACTACTTTTTACTCTGAGTCCCATCCGAGACCTGAATCGGAGGAATCTTTGCTTGCAGTCCCTATGTTGCATCAGTCTTCTGGGAGGAAAATAAATCTAGATAAAACAAAACAAAGAAATAAAAATAGCAATTTAAAAAAAATCCCCTACAAAACCCCAAAGAAACCACTCAAATCGAAAAAAAAAATCCACTATACAGTATGGGAAGTAACTCCTTTAAACAAGAACTAGCACCTTTTTCAATACTAAATGTACTGTATGCCTAATTTAGGAAGTCAATTCCCCTTATTAGTCAAGAGAGTGTGTGTGGTTTCCCATAAGGACATAATGCACTGATATACCCTTATATGTCCACATTAGCTTGCAAACAACTTGTTCAGCTCCATTACAGCATTCCACTCATTTTCTAGTCTTCATGCAGTGAGAGATGAAATAACATTTTGCTGTAGCCAAGAAAAAAAGGATTATTGAGTAAAAGAATGAGAGTTGTTGGTTCCTTCTCTGTTGTTATCTACGATTTGGATGTTTTTCAGTTGATCTGTTGGGTACTGCTGAGAACTGGAAGAGGTGCAGGGTTGAAGACAGGCACAAAAAGGAAGAAGGATGAGAGGAGAGGGGACAGAAGAGCAGGTTTTTGGGAGAGAATGTAATTTCCTGAATACCTATCCAATGGGAAAAGGGACAGGGACAAGCCCTGGGCAGAAAAGGGTATAAAAAGTTGTTATTTTGTTGTAGAGTGTCTGTGTTCAGCTCTCAGGGGAGAGATAGGCATCTGGCTCAGATGACTCATCATAAAAAACAAATTTTCTTTTGCTTCAAAGACTTTGTCCCCACTTAATTGTATCAAAACGTGAGTTTATTTCTAACAATGCAAATAAGATTTTCTTAGCACCTGAACTACGTACATTCTAAACATATACAACTGATGAAGTTCATAAATTGTAAAGTTATTCTTAAACCTAACCTAGCCTAGGGGTACACAGCTTTCCACGAAGTTCAGCCATTCCTTCTTAAGAAAAAAGGCAAAAATCGTTCTTAGCATAGCCATGCCTTGCGCTGAAAAATGTGATTTGAAATACACTGCATGACTTCATGGAAATCCCAGAGAAGGGGGAGCAGGAAATGAAAACGGGATTTTTTTATCCTACTTATTTTGTTGCATAAACTTTATGCCATCAGATATATCTAAATATGTTATAACGTTTGATTTATTGTTTAGCTGCATTTTTCATTCTACCTTTCCATTTTTGAAGAAAATTTTGTAATGTACTTTATTGATGCTCTTATTAGACAATTGTTTTCCAGGTGCAGGTCATGCATTGTCATTGCTTTCAGGATTTCCAGGATTTCCAGTTTTTGATGTGATAAGAGTGATCTCGGAAGACAACTCATAGAGCAGTAAAACAAAATATCCTGAAAATGCAAAGACAGACTTGTTCTAAATTAAATATTGTTATGGTACTCTGTCAAGTGTTAACCACTACATTCAATTGCAATGAATATTGATATGTATCCATTCACCTGGTTTAGATGAATGATTCTCATAAAAGCTTATTTTCTCTGCTTGCTAATGCACAAAAACATCAGAACTATTTGTTTATTCCCAGCTGCATAGTGTGAAATATCTAGGTCATTCACCTGCATGCTATTCCTTAATTGCATAGGTCTTGATACTCCCATGGAACGAATACATTCCGGTATAAACTAAGGACAGTACTTAAATCATATACATTGATGAACTACAAGGGAAAAGTTATCCAATTTAATTTAAAACAGAGATCAGAACAATGTGTAAACACATGGATGTCTGCTAAAAGGGGAAAAGCCACACAGTTCTCTGCTTACATGCATATTTTTCATCTCAAAACTCTCATATCATCATATGAAATACGACATTAATTTATTAATTTCACCAATAATTTTTATATTCATTATCTTCTAATACCTAAATTACAGAGATCAACATAATTATGATATTAAATGATCAAGTGGCTACTGAATGCAAAGTGTAGAAACTGTACAAAATGGGCAATGTACAGAAAATATACAAAACATTCAAGAGTTGGACTTGATTCTTGTGGGTGCCTTCCAGCTTAGAATATTCTATGTTTCTATGTGAAAAACAAACTGACAAGAATGTATTTATTTGTACAGCTATCAATATTTTAAATATCTACTATACCACCACCAATTTATATTAACTCTTCTGTTCCAAAGACACAAAAAAGCTCAGGGCAGAAAAATTCCCCAGTCAACTCTTTTGCGTAATTTTAGGTTTTTTAACATGACAGCACTCCCATAGTGAAGCTATGAGATCATAAACATAGAAATATTTATCACTGCCAGAAATGGAACACAGTGAGAGTCTTACTTCCAGCCATAAATCTCTTAAAATTTAAGTTTGCTCCTCAACTATGGGATCCAAAGCTTTTCTATTATACTTTTGGTGCAGTTCAAAGTCAAAGAAGGATAAGGCCTATTTTCTAGATGTACTTCAAAGTTGGCCCAAGCTGATGGAGGCCATGAGAGATCAGTACTTCTTTTCTTTTTCCCTTTTTTAATCAGTGTGATGATAATCATTTCAGTCTGTCATATTTAGCAGATTATTTCACTGCAGTGGTCAAACACTTTTTTATATATATTTTTCCCATATGGAGATTTTTTTTTTGCCTTCCCCAAATTCAGCTTTCTAGAAATTGAAAGAACCTGCATGATTTCACATCGAATTCCCTTTTTTAATGTATTTTTATTTTTCTGTAACAATCATCTGGGGCAATTTCAGGCAACCTTCCAAAACAATGGTAGTCCCTCTAGCAGAAAAAAGTCCAGAAAACAAAAACAAATTCTCATTTAGTTACAGCTGTATTTAAATGAGAAAATAAACAACAGTATTTCTGTAGCCAGCAGCCTGATTTGCTGGCACTGTGTGCCTCCAAGAGAAAAGCCTCAACAACATCCCTCTTCTTGGCCTAATCACCTTATGTCAATGAAGGCCTTCAAAGAATTGTTCCCTTAAAAGACACTGTGCACAACAAAGACTGGGAATTGCTACTACAAACCTTTGTCTTTAAGAATATCCTAAATTCTAAGCTCCATGATATAGGTATTTTAGTGAACACATGTTATCCAGAGCTCAGAAAATCTAGGAAGCAGGACAGGAGTCCAGGTCTTCCCACTTGCAAATAAGCATCCTCACATCAAGTCTTCTCCTATCTTGATGCATTCTTTACTTAAAACAATCAATTCTGAACTTTGATAATATTTTATCTTGCTGAAAATCTTACCCACAGTATATAAGTATAGTTGCTAGACTGATGAAATCGTAGGTATTAATAACCCCTACCTATCACCATTTCCTTAACCCTAAAATATTAAGTCACATTAAAAGAATCTAACACATAACTTGCTCTTTTTTTTTAATTAATAATGATCCTAGTGCCTTATGTTTAAATTGAATTTGTACAAAATCGGTTCACAATTTTAAGTTAAACGTGCATATTTATTATTGCAGTAACACTCTACAGACAGATTCAAGAGAAATATTTCACTGATATTAATAATCCCAAAAAGGGCAAGCAATTCACAGACACTATATTTTTCCACTGTGGGAATTATTATATAGAAGTTATAATTTTGACAGATACAGCTACATCCTCTGGGCAAGGAGATATGTTGAGAACATATCAGACAATCCTGAGCTACACTGGACATAGCATTTTAGCAACTCCTGTGCTTGGAAGCATCCTCAAAGCACAATTTTGCCTTTAGTATCTTTAGGATTAAGAGACATTAGGAAGAAGCTTCCTCTAGGTAAAAGACTTCTGTTTCTTCTGAGCTAGTTTCCCAGTGGTGTTTGGGAAAGGGAGGGAAGAGGGGAAAAAAAGAGAGGGAACTGCGTCAGAGGATGGAACTTTGCACTGCCCATAAGAAAACCCAAAATAGTGAATATACTGGAATCACATGGGCTCTAGGTAGTCCTTGTCAGCCCTGAACAGACAGGAAGGATGAAGGTTCCCCTAATACAATCATGCCAGCCTAATTCCCATTTTGGTTAAAAGCAGCAAGAATTCATTTCTCTTTATTGACTTTTGTCAAGGCCTCAATAGACTGAATTTCATCCCATCCTCCCCCTCAAATTTCACACTTAGTTGCTATAAATGTTTTCCTACATCAAAAAACTAGTAAAATAATAAAATGCTAGTCAGCTACTAGGTTTTTCAAAGTATGCTTCTAACACTTCCTGAAGTCGTATTTACGCCATTGGCATAGCTGCGTCCTTCACTAGAGGCAACTGCATATATTACCATCTTTTAATGCAAGAAGTTTCCATGTTTATGATATTTTATGCAAGACATTTCATAGTTATAGAATGCAATCAGTAGAGTTCTTTCCTGAAAAGGCTTTATGAAAATTGCATATGCCTCAGAAGAAATTATGCTGTATCTTGTGTCACATATTTATGCAACATTATGGTAGCAACCACTTAATATCCCTAAAAAACACCTCCTTCAATATCCATGAGAAAAATATAAAAGTTAAAAATTCCAGTACCAAGGGAAAAAAGAAATGTTTAGTGTTTGAACTATGGAGATACAAAAATCTTTCATAATGAGATTCCTAAAGTATCATTTTGAACACAATAAAAGTGTAAAATCTTAAATGGATCACTTCTATCAGTGCTTCCCCTATTCTCTGTGGATTTACTAAGGGGCTTTTCTTTTCAAGCTTCAACTACATACCTAATGTGGAGTTGCATTAATCAGAATTCCGGCGTGCAGCCTTTGGCTATCCAGGTGTACTAATTTGTTTATCAGTCTCACGCTCCTGCTGAACCCAAGCAAGCCCACCCATTCAGAACCATCTGCAGGGCAGAGGAAATCAAACATCAGGTCATGAATGAATCCCCTTTCTTTGCAAAAATCTCAAAGGAAAAAGTTCCACATCCTGCCTTACCAGCAGCACTTGGCTTCAGGAGGGCAGCAACTGATCTGGAGAATATTTCCCTTGGCACCAGGTACAAATCAGCTTCCAGTTGCATTTCACTTTCTCCTTTTCAAAATTCTTTCCTCCACGTGGCACATCATTCACAGACTTACTAAGGCATGGCTGACCAAGCTCACCCCTCCCATCAACTCCATTAGAGATCTACAAATAACAGGCTAAGGTTCACCTGACCAAAATAGGAAGATGACTGAAAGGGATTTCAGAACCTCAAATAACTAAAAGGTCTTGCACCGTGACAGTGGGCTGCTTCAGGATGCCACCCATGAGCAGTACCGAGCCCAGAGCACTACTCAGAAGGCAGGGGGAGTCAGCTGAGAACCAACCCTGTTTTCTCACAAGAGAAATACAGGTCATCCTCAAGCAACCAACTTGAAAGTCATGGTAAGCACCTAATCAAGCCGGAAATTGCTTCCCTGGTGTCAGCTCAGATGGAAAAAGATCATCGCCCCAAATAACTAGCTGGAGTTATATTTCTACACAATGACAACTTTAAAGTAACACACATTTAGAACAGCATGAGTCCAAAAATTCTGCCCTGCAGGATTTCTCAGAGGACCCTGACTAGATTAGGAAAAAACCCTATCTGTAAAATCATGTTTATCACATGAAATGAAGTGAGCATATTTCTTACATTCTTGAGATACTGAAAAGACTGTTGAAAACAACTTCATGGAAGAAATAAAAAAAAAACAGTTGCAGAGAAGGAGAATTTACGCATGAAACATTAACATATTTAAGACACTTGGAGCCCTGGAAATACCTGAATCCCAAATGAAACACTTGTGAAACAACAGTAATACTGTTCAACGTATACTGTAACAGTAAAAAAGCAATATATTGCTAATCTACATAAGAAAGGGAGTAGAATAAAGTGAGACATTGCATAAAGTCATCATAGAAATAAAATTCATATTCAAGTGGTATATTGTGTTCCCTTCAAGGGACTTCATTTCAAAAGGAACAGATGATAGCTGATTATTTCAGAGACAAGCAAAAGACGTGGTTAATTGTGCTTAGTCTCTATATCCAAGTGATAGGGCGAGGAATAAATTCTTGAATCAATATAATAAACTGACTTAAAATATAGTTTTTTAATTCCTACAAACCTTTTCTTGAAAAAGACAAATTTTTAAAAAAAGAAAATTCAAAACTCCTCTTTTTCTTCCCTTCTTCCTTTACATACAGCAGTTAGTCTGCGAAAGTCCTTGCTACAAGGTTATGACCTAAA
This sequence comes from Thryothorus ludovicianus, assembly GCA_013397245.1. Classification (NCBI taxonomy): domain Eukaryota; kingdom Metazoa; phylum Chordata; class Aves; order Passeriformes; family Certhiidae; genus Thryothorus; species Thryothorus ludovicianus. The sequence goes on from VZTB01018173.1 coordinate 388,736, forward strand.
TAGCAACTGCAGAATACATAAATGCTTAAAGTTAATTTTTGTAATTAGCAGTAATGACAAACAGGAACCAGTAATGACAAACAGTAACTTCTAAGATCACAGCCTTGACAGCTCATGAGTCTAGGGAAGAAAGCTTCTTCTTTCTGTGTTTTGGAGGAATGCCTTTGAAACCCTCTTTTCCTGTCTCATTTTAGCTTTTCTCTCTCATCATCTTTCTCGTCATCTCTCCATATGTGGAGAGAACAAATGTTAATGCTCATGTTTTTGATAAGAAGCCCAAATATGACCAAGGACGTTTTAAAGTTTACTGTTGTCCCAAGGGGTTTTTAACATATATACACACACACTGGATTTATTGATAACAGACATACCTTCATTATTAAATTTCCTGGGATGGAAGCAGGATGTCGTCTTTCAAAAGAGCATTTTTTTACCACAGAATTACACTTTTACAGTGAGCACTGCACATAAAGGAGATTTTTTTTTATAATGTTCGTACCAGAAACACACTCTTTACTGCACACATTTATTTTCCCCCAGGGATAATGTCTTTAAGCCTCCCTAAACTTACTTAACTATCCCTGGATAGAAGCCATTCTGTAACAAAATGGAATCCAGAAAACGCAGCAAAGAAGCTGAATTTTTAAAATAAGAGAGACTGAACTGCACTTCCAGTAAAGTAAAGTTTTCATTCACACCTGTTCCAGTGTTTAATTTTGAACCCACCTTCCCTCTTCTCTTCAGAGGACTATGCTTCTCTCATCTCATTACAATGTTTTGCCAAGTTGCACAATTCTTTTCAGTTCAACAGGTTTTTCAGTTGAACGGGATTATCTACCTCTCCCTTTAGTTTACTTTCTTTTCTTTTCCTGGAAGGCTAACTTTTCTCCTAGTTGGCATAAGAAACTAGTCTTCAACTGGGAATTACCTCTACTTACAACAGAAGATAGTGTCAGCCTATAAGGAACTTTATATCAACTACATACTATAAAGCCATACAATATGAAGTATAAGGTTTTAAAACAAAAATATACCTGTATATGTTACTTGATGTCAAAAGTTACAAAAGTTACATTTTAGTTACTAAGAACCGTGAGAAGAAACAAAATAAGCCCAACCAAATTTAAATTTTTGTTGATATTCTGATAAAAAACTGTGAACAGGTATTCTAATTGCTTTTCATGTTAGAGCTAGCAAACAACAGTACTCCATTCTTAAGCAGAAAAATAGAAAAAATGTTTTAGGAATAGTCAGGAGTTATCTTACCAGTTTTTAAACTGGCTACAGTCATAAACCACGATTTTGGTCCAGTTTAATTTTGATGGATTCCTAACGGAGTTCATCAGGATAATAATCTAAAATAGTACATGATCTTTAATGTCTTTTCCAACCTAGGCCATTCTATAAGTCGAAGAAGTTGCTTTGTGAGAAGGCAAGGCAGTAAAAACCTTGCAGAATTTTTCACAAATAAAAAATTACTTTTACTGTCAAATGCATCAAATTGATGAACCTGAAACTGAAGTGTTTGTATTTGAACACACAGTTTCTATTCATTTAGAGTAGACAATTCTACACGTTGCAGCTTGAGCCTGAGATCTCTGTTTTATGATCTTGTGACTTACTCACTTTCACTAAATTCTATTTAATATGACAGAGTTCACTTGTTAAGGAGGCAGTTCACATTTCCTCCATTTTTTTCTATGTCCTTCTCAAAGATTAATTTAGACATAGACAATTATTTAAAAATAACTCTTCTCAAAATCCCAAAAGCCCAGGCTTTTCACTGCAAAATACTGTTTACAAAATATTTCTGGCACTCTGAAAGAATTAGAGATTCTAATTTAAATTTTACAACAGAGAAGCCAGAGGCATCATTAAATTTTTTAAGTCTAGAAGGGACATCCAAATGCCATCACAAATTCTAATCATATGCTGCTGAGACATCTAATCTTCTAAGTGTAAGTATCTTTTGGCAAGGAGAAAATCCTTTGAGTAAACATCACAACATTCTTTTCACATCTGGCATTTCCAAATGGAGGGTCACTTTTCCGTTCCTCTCACTTTCTGTCTTGCTTTTTCTAAGTTAGATGGAATATGTAGATAAATCTTTGTCTCCTGACTGACCGAGAGCAGATAGAGAACAAAAAACCTGCTGAACACAAAGATCTCCGATCGATCAACATCCAAATTTTTAACCAGACAGGAGAATTTCAATATCAGCTCTATCTTAAGAGTTGCCTCCATGTCTTGGTTCAGATAAGCACTTCAGCAAGTGCTTAACACCAGCCTTGTCCCTGAACAGCTGTATTTCAGCATCTTTGTAAGATGTTCAGACTTAAAAAGCAGCTCACTTTCACACTCACATCATTTCCTACTCACCTAGCAAAACAAATTTTAATTTCAATACACAGGTTAATACTTTGAATTAGATTAGGAGCATGCATAAACTTGAGAAATCAGCAGGAAGGTGCATCTTGATCTGCCAGCTCAGAAACAGGTTTTGGCTGGGGAATTTCCCTTGCTGGTCATAGGTAAAATAGCAAAAGCAAAAGCCAAGAGGAGCTCAATTCATCAGTCAGGTCAAGGACCAGCTCTTCAGTGCAACTGTTAATAAGACACTTCTAGATTTCCTCCCTTTTAAAATGGCTCTTCACTGCCATTCAGCTATTACCACCTTAACATGAGTATTCACTTTCTGTTTTACTGCTGGTTTAAGCTGAAAGACATCAAATTTACCCTCAGTTTTATTTTTTTCAACTCAACTCATCTACACCAAGGACAAATGTTTCATTCTGCAACATCAAAGATAATATTAAACAAGAAATTTCCTTCAGTCTCCTGAAGTCAATTCTTCCTAGATTTAAACTTAATATAAGCTAAATAATTAAAAAAAAAACTTTTCTATAAACCAATTAATAAGTATAGGGGTAAGAATAATAAAAAGAACCAACCTTCTGATGATATCCACCAATATCCTCTGGATTCATTCCTATGCTGGGGCCCCCAGACACGGATGCAGCGCTCCAGGTGGGCTCTCACCAAAATGGGCTGGAGGGCCACGATCACCTCCCTTGACGCGCTGCCCTTGGCTCCTTTGCATGCAGCCCAGCCCGTGGCTGGCTCTCTGGGCTGGCAGCACACACTGCCGGCTCAGGCTGAGCTTCTCCTCCATGCACAGCCCGAGGGCTTCTCCTCAGCCCCTGCCCCGCTCAGCTCCCTGTGCCCTGCAAACCCCTGGCAGGGGGAGCTGCGGCCACTCTCTGCAGAGCCACTGGCAAAGCCATTGCAGAGCCCCGGGGCCAGGGCAGAGCCCTCCCTGAGGGACACCCCTCATTCCCGGGCTGCAGCTGGACATGGAGCCCCTGACCACGACTCCCTGGCTGTGTCCATCCGGCCAATTCCTCTGGCCCGCACAGCCCAGCCTGCAGGGCCCGGCCTGGGCACTGTGGGGCTCGGGGTATCTGTCCTGTGGCACTGGGCCTCACCGGGGCTCTGCCACAGCACCGGGGTCACACACTGAAATGTTATGGGCAATGGCTTCAACATTGCTCGGAAGGAGTTTAGCCCATTATGGCTGAACTGAATAAAGAGGCTGAGAGCACCCGAGCCCAGCCCTCCTTCAGCTGACTGCAGCGTTGGGCTGGGACTTGAGCTGCCCAACAGAACCTGAGGTACGCTAAAGGTGACACCATTGCTCAATTACCTCTGGCCTGGGGACAGGGAAACAAGAGACTGAGGCAGGAGAATGTCTCCACAAGAAAGCCAAAGCCAGCAGTGTCCTGGAAATCAGCTGGGGCCAGGCTGGGGCTGGGGGAGGCCGTGGGCCACAGGCTCATCTGCTGGGGCCACGTCTGCACACACTGCCCCACGGCCAGGAAGGGAGGAGGAGAGTTCTGGGGCTGTGGCGGAACCTCTGGCCACAGGCATTGAACACCCATCCTCCTGCACACAAACTGGCTCAGCTGCAAAATCCCCACCCCGGGAAGGCCTCATCCACGGGACATTGCCGTGAGGGGCAGCTGAGGAGGTGCCATAATCCATCAAACACCCCCAAAGCGCTCCCCAGACTCACTGCTGAGGCCTTGCAGCAGAGCACTGCTCGTGGTGCACAGGGATGCAACAGACCCAGAGTCTGCTGCAAGAGACTGTGGCAAACCTGTCCCTGCCAGGGGAGGTACCTGGGCATTCCCAGCCACCCCAAGTGTGTATCCACCCACTTGAACTCCATGTTCTTGGGGACCCTCAGCACCAAGAAGATGTGATGGGGAGGATGCACAGGATGCCACTGGAATCCACAGGCTGGTAAGGTTTGCAATCTCTCTCTGTCACTCTTTCTCTCCCACCACCTCATTTCTATTTCTGTTTCTTTCTCTCTCTGTCTCTCATTTCTTGTTCAATAAAACCCATACGATTGACTTTGGCATGTGGTCTCATTTGCAGCCTAATTCAGACAGAGGCATTTCTGATCATTTTAATACTCAGATCAGAACAAGGGGCTAGAAGCCCCCCAGTCCTGGGGCTGTTCCATGCCACTTCCAGGAGTTGGGCTGCTGGAGGGCTGCTGGGCGTGGCCCTTTGTGACACAGAGCCCTGGGTGATGCGGGACACTATGATGCCCAGGGGCCCTTGTGACATGGCAGAGCCACGCCCTGCAGGGGTAGAGAAGGGGCACAGGGCCCTTCGTTGCCCAGTCCCAGGAGAGCCACTCGCTCAGGAGGAAGCAGTTCCCGGGATCCCTGTGCGCCAGAAGATGTCAGGCACAGAGCAGGACAAGGTGAACCCCAAGTCCCAGGCACCCAGCCCCTTGCCCGGCTGGCTGCAAGACCAGGCCCTCAGCGGGCAGTGGCCGGGGGCAGGTGGCAGCTCAGGCCTGCCCCTGTCAGACACTGCAGAGGGGGGCAGCTTTGCCAATATGGAGGAAGACTGGGAATGCAGCACGGATGAAGAGCTTTCCGAGTTGGGTGATGTTAGTGGACAAGAGCTTTGCCTTTGGGATGAGGTGACAGTCCAAGAGATTTACCAACATCAAGAAGAAGTAACAGTCCAGGAACTTTGCCCATGCAGAGTTATGAGATGCCAAGAATGGCATCAGCAGGAGGTAGATATGACAGTCCACACACACCAAGAGCTGGAGATGTGCCAGTGGGAAGAAAATGTGACACTCCAGGAGCTCTACCAATGGGACGAAGAGGATGAGACATACCAGGAGCTGTTCCAGGGTGAAGAAGATCTGACATACCAGGAGTTGTCCCAGGATGAAGATGATCTGACATACCAGGAGCTGTCCCAGGATGAAGAAGATCTAACATGCCAAGAGATGTCCCTGTGGGAAGGGGAGGGACATCAAGACCTGTTGCCTTTGGAAGAAGATGTGCGAGGCCATTTGTACATGTACCCATGCGAAGGATACAAGAGAGAGCCAGAGCTGCCCCGAGTGGGAGACAACAGGCATAAAGAGCTAACCCAAGGAAAAGACTACAATGCACAGGAGCTGTCCCAAAGGAGAGAAAGCGTCAGGTACAAGATCTGTGATAAACTCATGCAGACAGAGAAGGATGAGGATGCCCAGACTTTTGCCCAGCAGGGGCCTGACTCTCCCAGCAGGGTGGGCAGCAGGCTGGCAGGAGAGGCAGCCCGTGAGCTGCCCAGTGCCTCTCCTGCCCCAATGGGTCCCACAGAGGATGAGCTGGCAGCTGCTGCTGCTCCAGCTGGAGCTGCTGAGGAGGTGGAGGAGCCTCTGGCTCCTGAAGTGGAAAAGGCACCAGGTTCTCCTGCTCCAGCTGAGGTTGCCGAGGAGGTGGAGGAGCCTCTGGCTCCTGAAGTGGAAAAGGCACCAGGTTCTCCTGCTCCAGCTGAGGTTGCCGAGGAGGTGGAGGAGCCTCTGGCTCCTGAAGTGGAAAAGGCACCAGGTTCTCCTGCTCCAGCTGAGGTTGCCGAGGAGGTCGAGGAGCCTCTGGCTCCTGAAGTGGAAAAGGCACCAGGTTCTCCTGCTCCAGCTGGGGTTCCTGAGGAGGTGGAGGAGCCTCTTATCCCTGAGGTGGAAAGGGCGCCAGTCCCTGCCCCACAGAGCTCTGAGGCTCTGCTGGACTTAGCAGAGCACATCAGCTCTGAGGTGGTGAACAAGGCTGTGCTTGAGGCATCTGGCCAGCAGCCAGAGGAACAGGAGGATCTGGAGCAATGCATGGCTGCAGAACTGGAAACATCAGCTCCAGAAGAAAGGGAAGAGAGCCCCATCTGTGATGCACTCTGCCCCTCACCCAGCTCACTAGGAACCCAGATACTTTGTGAGCAGCAGGAGGAGTCAGACAAGGGGTCAGTCCTGACAGAGGAAGAGTGTGAGGAGGGAGCCTCGGTGGGGGAGCTTGAGCCTTGTCAGTACAAAGATGAGGAGTACACAGAGCTGTGCCAAAGAGAAATCAACAAATACCAGGAAGGGTTCCAAGAGGAAGCCTGCACTGAGACAGAGCTGGCCCAAGTAGAAATCTTTGGTAGCCGCCAGCTGTGGTCACAAGACGAAATCTGCCCTTAGCAAGTGTTGGCATTGGTGCTTGGCGCCTCTGGACAGTGTCTCAAACTGACTGACACCATCAGTTTATTATCCTATAGTAAAAACCTGCATCTCTTTTCCCTGTAAACTTCTTGGGCTACTCCACACAACATTGGCTTCTTCTGTCCTTCCCTCTTCCTTCTACCTCTTTCTTCCTTATGCATGACTGCCTAACCCTCTCTGTCCTTCACATGACGTCCCAGCCCTTCCTGTTCCTTAGAAAACTGCCTGACCCTTCCTGCTCACAGCATGACCAGCAACTTTCTCCTCTCTCTTTTTTCTCTGTCCTCCTAACTCTTTGTACCTTTCTTTCTTACATGTATAACATCTGTGTGTCCTTTTACTCTTTTGTGACTGGTCAATACACATCAGCATTCCATGCTTCTTCTCCTTCAATGCTGTTCACCTGTCTTATATAGCTGCATCCCATTAGGGATGAAGCTCATTCCAAATTTCCCACAATCTATTCACCTACAGTTCCTCCTCTTTTCTTTTAAATCACAAATCCCGTGTTTACCATTTTTCTGCTGGGCTCTTTTCAGAAAATATAGCAAACACGGTACAAGCAGTTCTTGTACAATCTCCGTAGCTCAGGAATGCATCTGTGAATTGACCCTGGTTCTTTACCCGGATTCACACAGCACATATCATCAGTCTTTACACCTACTCTTATGGGACATCATCAAAGTCTTTCCACCTATGTCTATGAAATATTACATCATCAGTCTTTCCACCTATAGCTATGGAATATTAACAAACACAACACACATCATCAAAGTCTTTCCAACTATGCCTATGGAATATTACATCAAGAATCTTTACATCTATGCTTATGGAACATTGCATCATCAGTCTTTACATCTATGCCTATGGAATATCAACAAGAATTTAGTAGCTGCAATTCATAAATGCAATACATATGTTTCACCAGCAAATAAACATAATAGAACTACTCTGTCTCCAGGTCCTCTGTATCTGCTGCTTTAATAAATTCTCTTGTTCCTTTTCCAGTTTTCATTGTTTTTGTCTCCTGCAATAGTTCTTCTATTTGCTGAAGCAATGTTCTCTTTGAGTTCGGTTGCTTCTTTTTTGTTTTGTTGCATGAGTTGGTCACTCCAAACCTCTTCTATGTGCCTTTTGTGCAGCTCTGAGGCCGTCTCTCAGAGCTCCATGTTGTTTTTGTTCCAGAGCTCATCCAGCAGCAACTCAGCAAAAATTCTTCCCACACTTTTTGGGGGCCACTCTACTGCTGCAGCAAAGGGCCCCAAGAGGAACCCTGCACTGAGCAAGAGTTAGCCCCTGTAGGATCCAGGATCTACCAGGAAGGGTCCCAAGGGGAAGCCTGCAGTGACCAGGAGCTGTCCCCAAGCAGAAGCCGGTAGCTGCCAGGAAGGCTTCCAAGGGGAAGCTTGCAGTGAGCAGGAGCTGTCCCTAGAAGAAGGCAGTAGCTACCACAGAGGGTTACAAAGGGAAGCTTGCACTGAGCAAGTGCCACAAGTAGAACCCAGGAGCTACCAGGAAGGGTCCCAAGGGGTAGCCTGCACTGAGCAGGAGGTCTCCCTTAAAGAATCTCATAGCTACCAGGAAGGGTCCCAAGAGAAAACCTGCAAGGAGCAGGAGATTTCCCAAACAGAAACCAGTAGCTTCTAGGTAGGGTCCCAAGAGGAAGTCAGCACCAATCAAGAGCTGGACGAAGTAGAATCCAGTAGCCACCAGGAAGGGCCCCAAGGAGAAGCCAGCACTGAGCAGGAGCTGGCCCAAACAAGCCAGTAAGTACAGGGAAGGTCTCAAGGGGAAGCCTGCAGTGACCAGGAGCTGTCCCCAAGCAGAAGCCGGTAGCTGCCAGGAAGGCTTCCAAGGGGAAGCTTGCAGTGAGCAGGAGCTGTCCCTAGAAGAAGGCAGTAGCTACCACAGAGGGTTACAAAGGGAAGCTTGCACTGAGCAAGTGCCACAAGTAGAACCCAGGAGCTACCAGGAAGGGTCCCAAGGGGTAGCCTGCACTGAGCAGGAGGTCTCCCTTAAAGAATCTCATAGCTACCAGGAAGGGTCCCAAGAGAAAACCTGCAAGGAGCAGGAGATTTCCCAAACAGAAACCAGTAGCTTCTAGGTAGGGTCCCAAGAGGAAGTCAGCACCAATCAAGAGCTGGACGAAGTAGAATCCAGTAGCCACCAGGAAGGGCCCCAAGGAGAAGCCAGCACTGAGCAGGAGCTGGCCCAAACAAGCCAGTAAGTACAGGGAAGGTCTCAAGGGGAAGCCTGCAATGAGCAGGAGCTCTGCCTAGAAGAAGCCAGTAGCTACCATGAGCTCTCTGAGAGGGATGAATGCAACCCATGGTGATGTTGGGAGCTACCAAGAAGTTTCAGACTGGGAAGAATACACAGAGCATGGCCTTTCCCAAGGACAATTTGGTAGCTCCCACAATCTGTCTGACTGGGAAGAATACAGCGAGCATGAGGTGTCCCATGGAGATGTCAGTAGTTACCAAGAAGCATCGGATTGGGAAGAGTCCATTGGCCAAGAGCTTTCTGAAGGGGAAGACTCCATTGGCCCTGAGGTGTCCAGAGGGGATGGTAAGATGTCACTGTTTTGGAGACACGCATGCGACAGAACACTCTGAAGTTCTTGTGACAGCAGCCAAGGTTTATTGATGGGCACCCCCTTTTGTAGGGGCTTACACACCTGACTGGTCAGTGTCCTAGCACCACCCAGCTCACTGGGCAATGACATGTCTGCACTCGTGATTCAATGGGATTGGGATTGAATTTGAATCTGACCCATCATTATCATACCCGGGGACTTGTTTACTGTTGTATTCTGACAGGCTGGTTGAGGTCGTGTCTATTAGGACCAGTCTATCCGTGCAGCTTATAGACCAGCTGTAGCTGTCACGGTAAGAAACTGTTCATGCAGTCCAGCTGGGAGAATGACAGTGACCAAGGCCACGTGCAGGACAGCTGGGAACAGAGGATCGGTGCCAAGCCCTTGCTGCAGGAAGATGATGAGTGGGACGAAATAAGCATCATTGAGCTCTGCGAGGATGAAGACAGAGAGCAAAGATGGGCAGGTTTGGCAGGAGATGATCAGAGTGGTGAGGCTTTTCTACCTAATCTGTCTCTGTAACTCTTTCTCTCCCCCCACTTCTTCTCTATTTCTATTTCTATTTCTATTTCTATTTCTACTTCTATTTCTATTTCTCTCTCTCTCACTCTCTGTCTGTCTCTCTCATTTCTTGTTAAATAACACCCATACTATTGACTTTGGAATATGGTCTCATTTGCATCTTAATTTGGGCAGAGGCATCTTTCTATAAATTTTCATAACAAGATCTTTATGCCAATTCTAAAACACTCAGTATTTATTTCAAGTATAGCAGGAATTAGGCATGTACTTTGATTAGTTCAGTGAGATTCCTACAATAGTTACTGCACTAACTCCCTTCAACATGAAAAACCCACCTAAATACAGGTTGTTAAACATATTTTAGCCCAATAGATCAACATGTTATGCTTTTCTCAAATTCTCATGTTTAATGCCACATGATTACAAGAATATTTACTTTTGTTTCCCTTTTAAAAATCTATTTACAGATTTTTGATTGAAGGAAAATTTCAAAACTGAGCTCACATATTCCTGAACGCTCATCTCTTCACCTAAGGTCTTGCAAAGTATCTGTTTGAACACCTGAAAATTTTTCTAGTGAATTTCCTAACTGGAGAATTTTAAAAGCCAAGACAATACAGATTTGCCTAGCTGTAAGACATCAAGCAGAGCAACCAGCCCCCAGTTTGGTTTTGTCTAGCCAAGAAGACTAAACACACACACTATCACTCAGGATTGTAAATACTGAACATAAATATTTGGGTTTGGATGTTTGAAACAGGGTGTTCTCCAACCACACAGGATGCAGATGAGAAGCTATTACTTAGCTAGAGAAATGTATCATGGATAACTTTCTTAGCACTGCGGCAATTAAAAAAGATTTTTATTTCGCCAACCCTGTGGAAGTTAAAAGGATTTCCCCTTTCCTCAGCTTTTATGATTTTTGGACAATAAATAAAGAAAGAATTATTTTGTCATTCTTTCAGGAGTAATACAAGAAAAACTTGCCTGCATTTAAATTCTATAAAAATTAATATATACTATGACTCTAGTTTATTTGTACAATTTTTATAGAGTCTTTCATATGGAAAAATCACTGGGGGGATATTTTTCTTGTGGTTGGCCTCAGATTTATTTCAGAATATTTCCTTTCACATTCCAGCAACTAAAGCTGGAATCACACGGTGCTTCTTCAACTTCATTACAGCCAAGTTCTTCAGGGTTTTGTTCAGCATCAGTAATACTAGACTTGCTGGGTACTTAATGGTCAAAAACATTTTCCAGGGTAGTCCAGGGACTTCATATCCAAACACTTGTTTGATTTCCAGCATTACCTGTTTAGGTATGCAAGGAAGTTCAAGGTCTCAGAAGGAAAAATAGATTTGTATCTGAGCCAGATAACTTCACCAGATCTCTCCATTCCCAAGTCAGTGGCCAGGTTGCCAGGCCACCTTTTTCTACCTAAGCAGTGAAGCCAACCAGTCACATCATGCACTCCTGCAGACTGCACTGGCTATAATGTCTCAACCCAAAGTTAGATCTTTCCTCAACTGAATGCTGTGGTCCCTTTAATGTCCTCAGCTTCCAAAGAGTTCCTCCAATTCAGATCCCTAGAAAATTTTTAAATTAAACTAAACATTGAAATGTGGAAATTAGAGAGATTTCATATTCGGTCCTACTGAAGAATGAACCACTTCTGAAATCTGTCACTAAATAATTCAGGCACAAAACTAATTAATGTCATTCAACACTTAATATTGATCTGTGTGATTCATAAGTGACCTATAATTTATGTTCATTATGAATCAATAACTTTTATCCTTTCACTTTCTATCTTTGAAGGGCTTAAGCAGTTCCAACAGTTTTTGCTCACATTAAATGTCAAAACAAATGGTGACTTACCAAACTCTGCAGGCTTTTTTTTTCTTTGTGTCCCTTCTGTTCTTCTTTTTCTCCATACATAAAAACAACATCAATAATTTCTGTATAGTACAGATGAATCATCTCTTATTTTCGTCCTTAATATGCTCCTTCTCTCTATATAAAAAAATTAATTTTTACTTATCTTTCTAGCATATGTACATATATATGTATGGAATTTTTAACATTAGTTTGAAGTTATATATAGTAGCTAATATTAATATATTTATTACTGTACACTTACCTCTGTATTAAAAAAATTCTATACCTACCCTATACTCAATCCATAAATTTAGACCCTCATTTCTTACAATTGCCCTTCAGTACCTAGTGCTCTGAATTTATACCAGTTCTATAATTTTGTCAGCCCCTAATTTTTTTATATCCTTTGGTACTTAATGCTATTTGAGGAACATGTGCAACTCAAAACATGTAGGTTTTCTGAGTTATCAATCAGTATATATATTAGAGCATCTTAAACAAAACGAAAAAAAACAAAAAAACCAAACAACCCACAACTGTGTGCCTTCATCAGCTGGTTTTGTCCTCACAATGATGAACTACAGTCTTCAAATTTTGTGCTGAGTCAGAGAATATATTTTGATGTACTACAGTACTCTCTTTTTACATCCTAGTACACTGAATTTCATCAGCATTACTCTGTCGGGTAGATGGCTATGTTTGTGTTTAAAGAGTAGGGGAAATTGCATATTAACACGTTCCTATTTCATTCTGATTCAATGGAGTCAAGAGGGGTGCAAAAGGCTGCTGGAGGGCCATAGCTCCCAGGAAGCAGTCTCATGGTTTACATGCAGGCACAGACTCTCCAAACACTGAAAGACCTCAGAACCACCCTTCACAACACAATGCAAAAACAAATTGGAAGTACCAAACAAAACGGGATGCAAACAAAAAAGCTGAGCTCCTCTTTGATCAAGAGCATCAAAAGCACCAGAAGGAATTACCTGGAACGGACATGATTATCTCTAATCATGCTGTAGAATATATGACAGCTGAAAACCATATTTGCTGTCAAACACATTCCTTATTCACATTTCCACACATGTTGTGACAGAAAGCTTATGTTTCTAAGGTCAGGTTTAATAGGCACAATACATGAATCACAACTCTGAAGAGAATTAGACAACTCCAGCTCTCAAACAGTCCAAGATCTAATTGCAAACTGAGGGCCTGAAACCAAAATTGGATCCTTCAGCTAAAATAATGAGGGGAGGAAAAAAGAAATCAATGCACAAAAAATACCAACTGGAGCATTGGAACAAATGTTTCCTATTATATGAAAACCTATTTAAACAAGAATAAAAATATAAGGTACAAACAAGATTTAAAAATATTCCCAGAAATGCTAATCAACTTCAGTATTTGCTTCTTCATTATTAGAGATATCAATCCTTTTGTAAGTGATTATTTTGAAGCAAATAGTGAAACATCACAGCTTTTAGGGTAAGAATTAATTTTATTTCCAAGATAAGAAAAAGAGCAAACCTCCAGGCTCTCTGTAGGTCTGCAAGGATTTGGCTTGCTCAAACCTTTAGCAGTCATGTCCATAAGAACGATGTCTCCGTGTCAAGATAAGAATTCTTTGGTAGTACTTTTGTAGCAAGGCAGTTTAAAATTATGATATAGACAGAAGCTTGTCCTGGAATAAAGCATCCTTTTCCCCAGCTAAAACTATACTAGTAGGTAAATCTAGTCCCTTGCCAATGAAGGACTCTGGTCACACAGAACTGGTGTACCCTAGGCTGACAGCAAGTACAGATATAACCTTGAGAATCTAAGCAAAAAACCTCACAATTTTTCAAATCCTCTATCCATTTAGTATATAATGCTAAAGTGACTAGCTTGCTTATGATAAATCCAAGTGTCAAAGCATGATGGGTTTTGAAAGGTGTTAAGGCCATTGTACATCACTGTTTACAAATCATTCTGTTTTCTTCTGTTCATGTTAAGATACATTGGATCTTACTTGCAGGATGAAGTTCTCACATGAAAGAATCATATTTAAGTTACTCAACTGCTGTGATTCACCACTTGAAAATAAAGAACTTTGGTCTACATTGGCAGAGCTTGCAATTTTGACCATACAAATTATATGTACTGCCTGCTACAATAATATATAAACTATACTTGGTATCATACTATCAAAATCGTTTAAAAAGCCCAATTAATTTTGAAGTGGTTCTTCCTGTCAGAAATCCAAGCAATCTGTTGAAGGCCAAGAATTCATACAAATTAAACTAATTCACATAAAGAACTGACATCAGGCAACAAAGTGTAATTAATTAATGCATTGCTGCATTAGTGCTTACTAGTGACAATTATTCATTCCTAACTGCACTAAGCATCAGAGAAACCCCATACTTTGGGATCATAAAAAGATAAACATCATCTTTTTTGGCTTTTTTGCAGCTTTGCAAAGTGAAGCCTAAAAATTTGTTCTATCTTAAGCTTTCCATAAAATTCTAGCCAGAGGAAGAAAATCAGGGGTGCCTTTTCTGCAGAATACTATGATTTAGTATCCAGGCTGAGGTGCAAAGTGACACAAGACATTGAAAATCCCTTTAAAACATATGGAATAGACCACTTGAAGTTTCTAACAAAAATCTGCATGACAATTCATTGGACAATTTTGACAATTGGGCAACATTGACAATTCAAGTTCCAATCAGTGGTCCTTTTTCCCAAACACTATGATTACAAACCTCCAGTTTGTAAGGAAGTCTCCTAAAATATCAGTGTGTAATTCTTGTAGTTATTTTTACATGTATTCTAAGATTCATTTTCTACAGCACTGATTTTTATTATTACTTTTCCCCTCAAAATGAAATATTCAAAATGTTTGATGTTTTTCAATGTAAAACATGTAATGTTAAAGGCTGACATACTTGGTAATTATAAAGCTTGATCAGGTGAAAATTAAATCAGTGGTAATACTGTAAAAATTATAATGATGATTATAACGGCAACTATGAACCGAGCACATCTTTGATCAAAGTCCAAAAGGTAATGAGGTATGCAGGCAAGACACAAGACAGATCTGTGTATAGAACAACTTGGGAGGAGGACAAGGAATTTTTACAAAAATTCTCAAAATGAAAAAAAACAAAACAAAAACCCAAAACAAAAGATAGAAGTGGCTTTGTCAAAAGGGGATGAAAAAGAAAATGAGAGGTCAATTATTACTCATGCAAGGTAAGTAGAGGTAAGATGGATGATAAGAGAGAATAAAGTCTGGAATATTAGGTGCATGGCTGAGGCTTTGAGACTATTAATTATGAGTGGCTGTAGGAAGCTGCTAGGGATGAGTATGAAGCAGAGTGTGATAAAGCTGGCAGAGCCACGCACTGCATGCTTTGTAAAGAATGATCTACAGGCAACACTACCATCTGCCAGGCAAAGACAGAGATCATAAAAGGAAAACTTCCTAACATTTTTACCTTGTTATTCTTCAAGAATCAGGCATTGTAAAACTGGTTAGAGCATGACAAAATATTTCACTGGGAATGCAAGAGAGGATCCTGTTAGCTGGGAACAGAGGAAATCTGGGTCAGTGTACTCCTGTGCTGAGACCACTGCATGGTCAGCAGGTTGAGAAACGTGAATTTGGACAACCTATAAGTCTTCATAAAAACTTTGCTTTGTACCTGCTACAGTGTGATCTGAGTTAATTTGATTATTTGTGTTAAATCCCCTGAAGAATGAGGCCATTCTAGGCATGCTTTAGGAGTTGCAGGATCTAAGCAGGGTTTCCATGTGTTTTGCATCCTCTGGACCACAAGGTCTCTTTGGGATGGCTTTTCTCATGAAGAAATTAACAGAACAGAGGAATTAGTAAGATTCAGAAGACAAATGAGAAAAGACTTAAACATTAACCAGATGAGTGTATGAATGGAATGAAATAAATTGCAGCAAATGGAATTTAATATTTTTTTTTAAAAGGACTAATTTAGCAAAGCAACCAAAGGCCAAAGTAGTTGGCAGTAGCCACC
Organism: Thryothorus ludovicianus; assembly: GCA_013397245.1. Taxonomy (NCBI): domain Eukaryota; kingdom Metazoa; phylum Chordata; class Aves; order Passeriformes; family Certhiidae; genus Thryothorus; species Thryothorus ludovicianus. The sequence continues at coordinate 404,313 of VZTB01018173.1, forward strand.
TGAAACAGGGATCAGCCTATCAAGAAGACTAAGTCAGTAGTCAGAAAGGGAGATGGGATGGGATACTACTTTCTAAATAAAGAAAAAACTAAGAAACTTCAATTTGGATGGCATGGACACTTCATGCGAGACATGATAGGATTTTACTAGAAATGTACAGGGTGATGAGAATGTGTAAAATAAAAAATAATGATTACATGCTGAGTAGTTTAGAAAAAAAGAAAATTAGGGGAAATAACACTTAAACAGTAAATAATGCTGCACACATACACACACACACATTCCTGTAAAATATGCATATTGCTGAAATCAGCAGGGCTATTGTGAATAAAGAATCATTTAGACAGCAATCAAAACAGCTTAAGACTGCCCTCAAATCATGTCATAAAATGCTAGAATCTGCTAGCTGAAAATAATAATACAAATTCTTTCCCTTCTCCATACTTCAGCAGTGTGGCACTCATGAAGCTGCCATTTGCTCCACTAAGATGCATTTTTATGTACAAAGAGCCTCCCACACGACCATACTGGTATTTGCCACCTCAAAGTAAGCTAATAGCATTTTCAAAATGCAATTAGAACCTTTCAGGAGAAAGATCAAGTTGTGTTTGGATAATATGAACTTAACTCCCTGCTACATTTCACAGACAGGCACACCAAAGCTAATAAATTCTTCTCATATATTTAGATTTTTAACACACCTAATGGCAATGTCAAGACGTTAGTTTAAAGCATTTCAAATATGAAACAGTTCAATAATCTGGTTTACGACAGCTGACTGACAAAGCTAATTAACTGCCTGGAGAAGATTCTTTATAAATGAAGCAACTTCTGTCTGAACATATTTTCAAGAACAACAAAATATTTGTTTTATCTTTGTCACTTCTCTCATATTTTCTCCCTTCCAGCCTTCCCCATCTCATGTAATCGTTGATAAAAGTTTCCTTGATGGTATTTTTATATTGTCCTTCCTCTGACTTGGTGGTTTCTTATTCTCTGTGTCCTTTTATCTCCCTGCTGGAAATTTCCACTCCTCTCGACCTCTTCAGGCCCTCTCCACAGAGCACTTTCAGCTTTTGTTCCTTGCAACCCTATGCTCCCCTCAGCTGTCAGGTTGCTGTTTCCATCTGCTTCAGGTATTTTTCTCATTGAGAGACTTCCACCACGCATCACTTCCAAAAAGAAAGGAACCTATTTTCCTCCAGCTTTAGCTGCACAGAAGGAAAACAGTACTTGAGGATTTTTTTTTCCTCATTTGAATCACTGAATATTACAATTTGAGGCGATTTTTTATGCAGAGCAAGCTGTCACTGGTAGCTCTGGTTTTTAATAGCCTTTATTGTCAGAAGGCACAGTGATGCATCTCAGTCTTGCCCTGAAAATCATCATTCTGCCCATCAGATGGCCTCTCCTTAGTGAGAACAACCAGATAACACACCAGATAACATACTGGTTTAACTAAATGAACAGAGCTAGTGAAACTACCTATTGCATAATAGCCAGGACAAATTTAGGGCACCGAGAGTACTGAGATTAGAAAATACCTGCAAAATTCAAAACAAAACACCTGCAACAAGAGGAGGAGTTATTTTATGAAGATGAACATCAACAGACCTATTCCCATCAAAATCCAACTCTGAATGAAAGTATTGCTGCATTACAGGCAGAATCACAGCAGGACTGGAAATACTTCTTTCTAGGTTCTTGCTACATTATGCCTGTGTCACAGACCATCGGCAGCAGATTTATTTTATCTGGAATGTTTATTTTTTTACCATCATTTCATTTCTAAAATGTAGATATTCCTCTTATGAAGTAACATATTGCTTGGAATTTTACCACCAAAAAAACAGAATGAAAAAAAGTAGTGCATCTCTGGGAAAATATCAAAACACTGAGGGATCAGATTTCCAGCAGGACTTGCAGAAGCATTTGCAAAAATTCTGTTTACAGGTCCATTTTTGTCTTATTCTGCTCAATCCTCTCAGCATGAGGGACACCTGCTGGAGAGAAATTTGTCCTGTGAGTCCCTGTCTCCTTCACCCTTGACCTTTCACTTGCTGATGGCATATGCAGAAAAGAATCAGGATTTCACACTGAATTATCACTTTAGCAAATGACTGGCATTATCCTCATATTCCAGAGTATGATCAAGGAAGGGAGGTGGGTTAAAACATCTGGAATATTACTCAGTCTCCTCTCACAATATTTCTCTTCAAGAGGAGCAATTTTGTTGATCTTGCCATGTTCCTCTTCTTAGCTTTTTGTGGAATACATATTCACTGTCTTCAAAAGGTCAATATCTCCCACCACTCAATATACAGGAGGGATAAATGTTTGTTAGTTATTTGTAGGGGGTTAAAAGAGACACGGAAACCCACTTGTAATGCTGCAAAGTGGAGAACTGTGTTATTGTCACTCTCCCTCCCCACTCTACTCTCTCCAAAAGTTAGATGTATTCACATTTGAAGTCCTGCTTAGACTTTACACTTAAATTTATGTGATGTATCACTTTAGAATCAGATATTTTGCACGGTTTGTATCAAAAACTAGACTGCCCTTTCTGCTCTCAGATTAGACAGATGTGACAAAAATACTTAACAGACCATCTAGGCAAATAAAAACACATGAACATGTGATTGAGGATGCATATATTGATAAAGGATAATTGGTAAATAATTTTTTTTAAGAGCTTATCAGACTCAAGCCTGAGAGTACATCCATAGATAAGCCATTCCTCCCCATCCCTCTTTAAAACTCACTGAATGTGCTTTGCTTTTGTAGGGCTGTGCTAGCTAATTAGGGAATTTCAGTAATCTATTTTTAATATGTACCATGTTCTCTTCTGTTTAGTGCAGCCTTAAGATAGACTTTTATCTTTACTGCTGTGCACAGATCATCTGAAAATATAAGTTCTCTGCTACATGACAACTTATAATGAGCCTTAATGAAGCTTGGGAACAGCTGTTAAAAACTCCAGCTGAATAGGTTTGCCCAAGCAGCAGTAGCTTATACTGTTTTTTCTCTTACAGCACTGTTGAGTCATCTGCTACCATACACAGAATGAGAAAAATCAAAAATGAAACACCAAAGCTGGTTAATCCTTTTTTCCCAGACATTTTATTTTAATCAGAGTTTTAATAAGTACATTATGAACCATCATCTCTTAAGCCTTTCACCTTTTTAATTATATTACTGCGCTGAACATTGACAAAAGCAAATGTTATTATGTAAATTTTGTTCCAAATTCGTGTCCTTATTGAGAGCATAAGAAAGAGAGTTCAAACACCACTTTTAATTATACTATAGCTAAATGAGCTGCAAATCATTAAAAGTTATAAGAAGTTCTCATGATTTTACATGTTCCCTAAGCTAGAAAACAAAATATTAGATATTTTGAGTAGGATAAAGGATTGAAAGAACTCTGACAGTCAAACATGATTGAAACAAAAAAATTCCCTTTCTTCATACCATTTGCCTTACCTTTTTGACTTTGAAATGCTTAGACACTGAACTATCTAGCCCGAAGTACACTCAATGCTTTTGTAGTGCTTTTTTCCTTACAAGGATGTGTAGGTTTCCTGAAGCCTCTTCAATTTACTTTTTTAATATCATTTGCCAATCATTCAGCCAGAACATATGGGAGCAGTTTACTTTCATGTGTCAACTCCATAGCATACTGCATGAAATATGAAGTTTTTGGGTTTTTTTTTGTTCCCTCCAGTATCCTTGTTATCTGGTTTTGTTTCAGTAACACCTATGGGCTTAATTCCCACTCTACAGAGCATGGAACAGATGCAACAAAAAGCATAGATCAAAATCATATAGTTTAACTCTGGAGTCAATGGATGACTAAGAACTCAGATGGCAGGACACAACAGAAAAAGGAAAGAGATGATTGCACTGAACCTGATAAGCAGAATCCACCAAACACCTGAAGAACTTTCTCTTCTCCTTCCCTCAGTCAATATTTTCAAATAGAAATTTCAAAAAGCCAGGACTTGTTGATTTTGTCAAAACTTTGAATTATTCTTATCAACCCAACAGGGCCAAAAACTAAACACTGGCACTGGGCTTCACCTCATTAGTTAACATTTCTGAGCATTGAATATTTGATTACAAAGTTTGCAATTGTTCTGTTGCAAGAGACAGAGGACTCTTACCCGTTCTGTAAACTTGTTGAGCAAGTCGGCAGACATCCTGTTCCAGGGAAGTTTCACTTTCAACTGCAATGGCATCACAATTTGTTCTTTTCTTCACCAGTTCTGAATTCCAGTGAAATTTGACTGGCTTACACAAAGACTAGGAACTATTTGGTTTCAGAAAGACCATTATATACTAACTTTGCAAAAGTTCCAGTCTCGTGAATTTACATGCCAATGTTTTGTTTTCATGATGGTTTGGAGGACACTACACAGTTATCACAACCCCATGGACAAATAAGCAAAGACTTGGAAAGAAGTGGATCTGTACAATTTAGATCTGAGCTTGACAGCTTATACACTTTCCAAATTATGACTGTCTTAGGAACACTGCTCTTCTAAGCTCTCTGCAAAAAAAAATTACACCCTGCATCTGATAACTCTGCAAAAGAAAAAATAAACACTAAGACTCTGACTTAGTTATAAGGAGCTTATCTCAAGTAGTTGCACTGAAAAGAGTGCAAAGCATCATTATGATAATACATGATAAGAAGAGCAGTAACAGTGAAATTTTAGAACAGCACAGAAAAAGGACATATTTTAAATCAAAAGTCATTCACAAAGAAGCTTCTCATGCATGAGAAATGCTTACAAAAATACTTCTTACAGTTTGGAGAAGAGAAGAATCTTTACACACAATAACAGGGCAAGAGTATGAGTCAGCCCCCCAAAAATGATATTAAAAGCCCAGAAGTTGTTTCAAGAAGAAAAAAAAAATAAAAGAAAAAGGACAAAGATCTTCCCAGTTTCACCTAGTTATAAACCTTGTCTCAAAGCAAGACAGTTTTCTCAGGTCTATCAGGCCATTTATCTAAGATATTACCTGGTGCCTTTAAGAATTATTTATGAAATAAATTTTTAGTCACTCTAAAGAAAATTCAACTTTTTGCATCATAAGGAAACGAAGAAAAAAGAAAGGCAGGAGAAATCTACTGGTTCCCAGCCTATTTTGCATAACTGCTCTCTTTTTCCTTGAGATATGTGGAAAAGTGTTTTGAATATCTTGATGTACACATCAGGTTTTGGGAAGGGAGGGAAAGGGCAGTGGAAGGCTGGAAGAACACAAGAGAACAAAGAAGGGATTTTTCTGCCAGATTATAGTTTATCTGAGGTAACTTTTAGCTCATTTTTTGCATAGTTTTTTAAGGGAAGCAAAGATATGTACTACAACTGCCAGTGTGTTCCGAAGCCATAAGTAAAATCTGGCTGAAATATGAAAACAAAGCAATAATCTCTGACACCAAATACTCCATTGCTGCATGAATATCAGCTGCAGAACAGAGAATAGATATTCTAGCCAGCTCAGATCTATAGACACCACATTATTTTGCAATTAAAATTATTTCAATCTTCTTATTCAAAACTCACAAATGAACTGTTGCATAAACTCATAGCTTGCAGAGAGACACACTCATAACTTGCACAGAGAAAATATCAAAATTTAAGCTTTGTGCTTCTTGTCTAGATCTATAAAACACAGAATCTTGAAAGATAACTTGTACACCTAAAGTAACATCCTGCCCCAGGAATTCCACTGGCATTTTTCCATCATTTCCAGAGGAAAGGGCTTGTCTCACTCTTTTATTCAGTTTTCTGTCAACTGTCATAACTGTGCATTTGGTAATTTTTCTCTCTTAAATCAAAAGTCATCAATGAAATGGCTGGTGCTATCTCATTTCATTTTCTATTCATTAAAGTATTAAGAGCAATTACCAGAAAAAAATATGTTATCTATCATCTTTTAAAAAATATTGCTTCAATACTATTTGGTCAAATAAATACAGAAGTGACAAATACCCATAAATACTACACAGAAGCAAAGTTAATTAGGAGTCTGTTAAATTTGTATTCCTATTATTCCCCAGAATTCTGTGCCCTGTATATAGGCACTCCTCTCTGATAAATGCTTGGTTAACATGCACACTTGCAATGGCTTCTCATGCCTTTGCAGTGCTAGTAAACATCTTTACATCATTCTTTTTTCTTTTTTCTTTTTTTTTTTTTTGGTTCTAAGCTCATAAGGCAAGGACCATTAGCCAGAGAAAGAATTTGTTTCAATTGAGAGAGAAGCACATGAAATGTCCCAGCTCGAGGCAGCAGAATATTTGCAGGGTGACAGGCAGTTATATTTCCTCACCCATCACCACACTAGTACATAACTTTTATGTTATATTTACTCATTTATTGATGAAACCCCGACCTGTTTAAAAACTATTAAAGCCCATCAAAAATCTCAGAAAGGTTATTTATCTGTAACATTATTTTGGTGACCCTGATGAAAATATTGACAATACTTTAAATTGCAATTTTTCAAAGAGCACCTCATTTAAAGCTACAAAGACAGATGCATTGTCATTTAAAATAAAACAATTGATAACTACTTAGTAATAATGGGAATGAGCACCAAAAACATAACACAGTAGCTGTACAGCCACTCAATCCTTCTCATTTTATATAATAATATTACTTATTTTAAATTAAATATCTTTGCATAATGCTAATAGCAGTTCACAGAGTAACCATGCTCTTAATCACCTTATTACATGAGAAGGAATCATAAAACATAGGCCTTGTGCTATTGATTCCTAAACATGTCCCTCTACATGTTTCCCCACACGGATCATAGTTAAATTTTAGAGACTGTACCAAAGCCATCTCCTGAAATGAAAGAAAAAATGATAAAACATAATCTGAACACTATTGGGATCTCCAGGATTTTCAAATAAAAGAGTTGGGCTTTAAAGCTCCAATACAGTTAGCAACTATTCTCTAAGGGAAGAATTAAAAAAAACCAAAAACCCTAAAAAATCTTGGCAACGTCATTCTACATCATTCATTAACTATGATACAGCAGTTACATGCCCCCCAAACCCTAACCATGCTTTTTATGCAAATAACACAGGTTTAGCTTAAAATAATGAGCCAAATTAAACCTAAATGCACTTCCAGGGAATCAATTAGAGCTAAGCCATTGTTAAATGTGATCCACTGTTCACCACTGGCTTAAAATGAGCAATTTTATACACCTAAACTTCTGATTTCATGCTGACATTTTGCCAAGCAACCAGCTCTGCAAAAATTGAAATAGTCTTTAATCAAAGTTTTAGTTAAACACACTCTCCATCAACACATGTTTCTGCCAAACAATAAACAGAGAAACACCAGCCTCACAAATTCAAGGTACAGCTACCCAGAGCTATTGCCAAATAACCAAAGTAATGTGAATTTAAAAACATGGCCTCGTGAGGAGCCTTTTCCTTGAGAGAAAACATGCTGCCATATGCAGACCTAAGACACAAAATGACAGTCTGTATTCTAGAACAGACCTTTCCTTCCAACTATAAATGTCAAAAATTTGTCCTTAACAGAATGCATTTCCATAGCAAAGCTTCATAAATTTGTATTGTGATAGAGAGAATTCTGTCAAAAAAACTCCCAAATAGTTCTCTTGGCTGTGAAGTCTAATGTGCTATTAAAAGGAAGAGAATGCAGAAAGGGAGATCAGAAGGGATCAAAATAGTGATAAAGAGCAAACACTTTTAGCCTGCATCACTAAAGGATAGTGAAAAGCATTTGCTTCCCTGTATCAATTAGTAGAGATGAATATGCTAAGCACTGAAAATAAAATATTTGCACTTTGGTACTTCTCCAGCTTTTAAAAACTGCAAGAAGTGTAAATTTTTTATTTAACTTGAATCTTTTAAACAGCAGATACAAGGTCAGAAGTGTGAATACAGGTTAATTTCTCTGGGTAATGCACACCTGACAAGGAAATAGCTCATCAGAGAAATCCTGTTTAAGGGAAATAGAATTAATTCTTTGAGCAGCAACACAGAAAGGCCTTTTTCTTTTAAAAAGATAAATTCTTGCACGTGGACACTTTCTTTTATCAGCTGTCATTTCTCTGGTTACAGTTTGCAGATATTCCTTGGCTCCTCAAATGCTTAAGACTCCAAGGGCTAAATTTCCCAAAGTAAAGGATGCAGGGTAATGTTTTAAATTCTGGTACCAGTAAAGGGGAAAAGGCAAGGCATTCCCTATTGTACTGCTGTGAAAACATACTTCAATAAATAGCTCCATGCTGTTATTTTAGCACTCTTAATAAACTGTCATCAGTAGGGAAAAAAATATTAATTTATTTGATCTAAAATTGTATTTTAGGTTATTTATTCTATTTGCCGTTACTGCCTATTATCTGCAACAGTGACATACAAAATAGTCATTTATGTGATTTAGACACCTAGCCATCTCATTTTCACTCTTCATACTCCAAGAAAAAGCAAAAACTTGAACATGATACCAACAATTTAAATTCAGCAGGGCTGCTACATGACATCTCAATCTGTTGAGATATATCATACAATTACCACTGCAGGCCACTCCAGAATTATCCTCCTTTCTTTTGTAATGCCATGTGGGGAGGGAGACACGTTGGCTTCTTAAGTTCTTGCACTTCCTCCCTCTAAAGATCTCCACCAAGTCAAAATATCTGTCAGTCTGCAGATTGCATTGTCATCTACTTTTAACATACTGATTTCCACTGGGACAAAAATCAGCTTGTTTTTTTTTTAAGCTGCCTTATACTTCAACAGAGATGTCAAAGTAGCAGCAAAACTAAACCTGTTCAAGCTACTACTGAATGTAAAACTCTACACAGCTACGTTTCCTTTATGAAAAATAAACCAGTTTCATTCTCTTCCAAAAAGGGTCTTGCCACATTAGATTATATGACATGTTTCCTCTGCCCTTTCTTCTGCATGTGTTATAACAAATCAATGAAAATCAAAAAGTCACCTTAGAGAAACAGGCTTGTTAACTAGACTGGTTGAATATTCCTAATATTAATGAGTGCTGTGAAAACTCTTCACATACATTTTGTCAAAATTTTTGTTCCTTCTAATACATCAAACCACCTAGGCAAGAACAACAACTTAAGTACATGGCATCCACTCAGAAATGAACAGATATCTTTCATTCTACCCTGCTGAATCTATGTCCTCTCAGCACACCTAGAGTCAAGGTGAGACCCAAACATGCAGTTTTTTAAGGAGCAAAAATAAAGCAGAGTAGAAAAGTCAGCTTTACAAAATACCGTAGATCAATATATCGATCTCCCTCAAGTAAACACTGGGAAGCTATGAAGTTTCATGAACAGATACAAATTAAAGACCAGAACTATGAAGGGAAGCAAGTAAATGGAAAAAAACAGCTATTTATTTTTAGCTTCTTTTCAACCTCTGTTAGGAAATGTAAACAGAAGGTGAATTTTTATATTCATTGAAAGAGAATTTATAGATATATTTATTTTGAGTAAAGCTTGACAGCAAAAACCATCTTGACAGACCAACACATTGCTAGATCAGCACATTTTATCTGTCACATGAATTAGTTTCTGACTATCACCAGAAATGCTTGAAAGGTCACATTTTTGATGGTACCTTCCATAGCGAGACATGCATGTTAACCAAGCTCTAGATAATGATTTTGCTCGTAGGAGTTCTGAAAATGCTCTTAAGCAGTATTAAAATTAAATTAAAACTAAAATCACAAGATTAAATGAATAGTTGACAAACAACACCATGGGCATGTTAAGCAACCATATTGTAAGTATTCAAAACTTGGCTGATATGTAATGTTTCTGCAGTGCACAGAGGACCTCAGTACTGCTTAAAGAGGCAAGAATTAAAGAACTGTCACACTGCCAAAAAAATGTCATTTTAGGCAGCAGATGTGTATCCTGTCAACAACTACTTTCACACAACACAGTAAACCAATCACAGGCCTACTTTTTGGTTTTGTTATTAGAGGGTTATTGCAGGGGATGTAAAAAGAAAAAGATTCTATTATGAGAACTGGAAAGAATAACATGAGCATAAAATAATAAAAAAAAAGAAAAAGCAAAGGTAGGTAACCCAGTTGCTGGTATTGCAAAGTCACTGTGCTGGAAAACAGATACTCAAAATCTGGTTTCTATATCACAGGCAGAAAATAAATTATTGACAGCTTTGTTACATGGGCTTCTAAGAGATCAACATGCAAAGTAAAATTTTCCATCAGCACAGCTGTTTATCTTTGACATCTGCTGTTAGGTACTATTAAATCAAATTGGTAATTTACAATTCAGGAGACATCTACAGCAATTTAAGTCCAAGACAATATGCCAAGAATTCACTGACAAATACCAAAACTTCCTCATTTACCGTTTGCATGATCTGGAATTCTCGAAGCCTTAAAGATTTTTAACTAATGATCAAGTCTTTGATCTCCATAAAATTATTATGGCATGTGTAAAAATTTCTTTAAATGGAAATTAATTTAGTGATTTTATCATATATTTTAAAAAATATATAGAAAAAAGAAAACAAAAGCATAGTTTAAATTTCAACAAAATAGATTGATCAAAGTACTCATCATCCATATTCAGAACACCATGAAAGACATTCCTAAAGATAAAAGATAGTTCCATGAATGCATTTGCAGCCTAACACGCATATTCATTTCAGCATATTGCACTATTAATTATTCCTCTATAAACTCTACTAAGATCATTTGTCACTCATTTACGTTTCAAGTCTTCTGAAAGTGACAAATCTCCTACATTTCGAAGTACTATTGAAGGTAGGTAAGAAAAAAACAGCATTAGTTTTTCAAGTTCTTTTATAGCTACAACCACAAAGCAAGAAGATTGTGGCCCTGAGTAACTTGGTAAATTTGTGTTCAAATATTCCCAGACCCGGCTGAAAGGCTCTGTCTTCCCCAGCACTGCTCAGGCCTGAACTTCCAGGCTCATCAGCAAGGACCTCCTCTTCTGGTGCTGTGGTTTGGGCTATCAATAAATCATTTCAGAGGCAAATGACAGCTGAATCAAACATTACACAAACCATGTAAAGGTTTCCAAAAAGTACACTGTGCTCTAAATAGTACAAGAGATAATACAAATAAACAAAGCAATAAAACTTTTCCACACACCCCTTATTTAGTATGTGATGGTAAAATGAAAAATCTAAAAGTAATCACATCCAGAAGTCATTTACCTACCCAGCCTGCAGTAAAATCAACAGGATTTAGGTACATATGTGATTTTGAGAAGGCAAGTTTATTATTGTCTTTTCATTCAAGCTGAAATTCATTTTAAATCACGCATAAAAGCAGGACTTAGGTAAAAAATAAGTCCAGAATTCTATCTGTAATGAAACCTGTAAACAAAGTCAAACCTACCAAAGCATTTTAGGCGTCTGATTTCGACTGACTCAAGAGTTAGAAGCTTGTTTGACACAGTGCATGGGAATCTAGATTCATTTAAACAGATGCTTCGTAGAACTCTAAATAGAAATTCACCATTTTAGAGGCTTAGAGAGATTTCATTAGAATTCATTATATCTGAGAGCCTTGATGAAACAGGAAATGCCTCTTTTTTTCTTTATTAATGGCATTGCAAACCTACTTTTGCGTGTTACAGAAAGATAAAAGCAAGACTGTGATGTATCTTATTAATATCTTACACCATGCATTTTGTCTGAAGTTTTTGCATTTCAAGAGAGTATTATATACATAGCCTTAATGTGTAAAACAAACCTTTTTGGATTTATATCCAAGAAAACTGCCTCAAAAGCTCAAAATTCACCTAGACCATTAAATAAAAATTCAAAGTCACAATATTATCTGCACTCCAAAGATTATCTCAGTAATATTTAAGATTACTGAAAATAAGAATTTGAATGGTATAAGAATTTCTTAGGAGTGTGAAGAATATATGAAGATGAAAATTTTTGCAACACGGGATAGTATTTTCATTAGAAAGTTGTATTTAATGGACTCAAGTTTGAAATACTGAAATCACATGAGATATCCTATTTTCGTACTATTTGACATCAGACCTAATCACTTCCCTGGTCTTGATAAATCTTATAGAATTACTGTCAAGCTATATTTGGCTGAGAGATCTGTTTATATGAATATGATTCGTAGTTTTGCTGCTAAGCAAAAAGATAAATCCATCTGCTCTCTTTCATCTCACCTTTTTATGAAAGCTTGCAAGATGAAGTCTGTAGCATTTTTTTCTTTTTAAATCTTTCTTTGGCTGTTCCATTTTCAAATATCAAAAGAGAGTTTTTCAACACAGCCTACTGAAGCTTCTTTCCACTGAGGTTATAAAACATAATTAATTCTTTGCTCTAAAACTGACATATCCGAGATGGTCACGTATTCAAATGCTCACCAGCCTTCTGCTTCAAACAAAGTGCAAAAAAGTGTCATGAGCCAGGTTTACTCTATTGAGTTTCTGTAACTTCATTGCAAATAATACTGAGTCAATAAAGAAATGCAGGAGATTTCACCTGCTTATATCTTAATATTTTGAGTCTCTTAAATGTTTGGGGGCCTGTCTTCCTCCGTTGATGTACTATGTAAATTCTAGGCCAGCAAAGTCTTCAAAATAAGGTTAAATGCATTCCATGGTAAGCAGCACCTGTGAAGATTTCCTAGAGCACAGAGCCACTCACAAGCATTCCAATGAGATATCCACCTCATCTGCAGCAGGTCATGGCTTCCTAGAAACCAGCCTCAGATTAAGGGCACAAATAAAAGTAGGCCAGAAATGTTCTGTGATGGGAGGACAAGTACTTTGCTAAGCACAGGAGCAGGCACACCAAAGCTGCTCAGCAGCAAACAGAGGAGTTGCTCTGTGGTTACGATAGGTTTACTAATGTTTACGGATCACAAAACAGCATCATTAGTCATGCATGATCCATCTTCCCTTGTCAGTCATCTGGTTCCAGCTGTGTTGACAATGCTAACTGAAAATTCTACCTTTGCTGTTCACGCAGAAGATCACTGACATAGTGACAGATTTCTTTTTGTGAAATTTGGTTGCACATCACAGGTTAAAATTTATAATAATGCCTGGCAATAGGCTGAAGTTTATATTTTACATTTTTTTCAGAAATGTACCCCTGAATGGACAGAGACTGAGGTACCAGTTCCTTCACTGTATGTACTTAATGTATTTCTTCTCCTGTTTATCACCCATAAAATATTCAGCAGGAGCACAGGGCCACCTGCAGAGAGGGAAACCAGGCCAGTTCTCATAGACCTCCCTCCCATAAAATTTAGGCAGCAGCAACTTTTAAATAGAGAGCTGGGGCTACAGAGAAAATCTTATATAATAACCCCAAAATCTTACAGAAACATCTTTTAGAGAGAACTGGGGGGTCATGCGTTCACCAGCTTTTCCTATGATGTTCCCACATTCATAGTTTCTAGATTCAGCTATGAGGTGTACAATTCCTGGGAATGAAATGGGAGGTAAGACATTTCGTGTTTCAAGTCCTTCAAAATGCAGCAGCCAGGCTGTGGGCATGGTAGGGTACCAAGCTATCCCCTTGGTGGTTTTGTTGGCAAGCAGATTTCAAGCCCTACTTAAGCCTCTACTTAAAATCTATAAGTTGAGCTTTGTAATTTTAAAGGAGTGAGATCTCTCAGAACTTTCAAGCCACTTCTTCTGAGATTTATGGAATTTGTAAGAACAATAAGACTGTCAGTGGACAAATTCACATTACTAGTCTAGAAATTGCTGGTCCATCCATTTAGAAAGTAATTTTTTTTTCCCGAGAATGCAAATATATTTCCAAATTTGCCATATATCAGAAAAAAAACAAACTTAAATGTTTCATTCATCTCCCTTTTGCCAGAGCTTTCTCAAAGCAAAATTTATAAACAGAAAAAAGATTCTATTTAGTTCCTCTTGATGGTAACAAAGATGCATTACAGCCACATTGGTAACCAGGACAGAGTTGGCTCTTCCCTTGACCTGTACGAAACTGAGCAGGCTCTCAGCTGGACACAGTACCTCCAAGAAATTTGCCCCCATTACTTTCATCTTGTCTTTCCATTAGTAGCTAAAAGAATATATTCTTGACAAGGATCACTTGAAATACAGGTTATGGGGCTCAGAAAGACCATGGCAGACAGGCTGAACATCAGATGCCATGTACTAGAACTGTACAGCAACACATATATTTGTCCATGGGCTGTTAACTACCTGTTAGCCCTCAGGACAGTAAAAAATTATATTTGCCATTCCATTTTTCTTCCTAAAACAAAACACAACTCCTCATGCTCTGTTATGCAATATCTAGGCAGGATTTTTCCACTTACTTGCTCAGGAGACTGGTCTTTGTATGTGATGTCTCCCATGATCCTGCCCTTGTCTGTGTGCCATGGTTCATACAGAAGATAAATTAGGAACCACATTTACTCATGTTCATTATTTTACCAAGTGACAGGTCTATTGGCCATATTACTGATGTCACAGATATTGTTTTTATTTCAGTCATCTGGAGTGGCATTTGGAAAGGGTACTTTCTACTTGAAATCAATATCTTCTCTAGCTGCTATAATATTTCTTCTTACTTAAAAATCTTACTCAGAATATAAAAGTCATTGATTACAAGCAGAAAATATACTTGTCAATTACCAAAGGAAAGTGGTAAAATAAAAAATGCTCTCTAGTTCAAGTAGTTCCAGCTGGTGACACACCACAACTAATCAGCACATGTTTCAAAGACACTGGGGCTTTCTCAAGAAAATGCTTGAGTTTTCTTCTTATAAACTGAAGCAAAAAGTGTGGTTTATTCTAGTGAAAACATGAACCCAGGTTTCTAATGCTGAATTTCTCAGAGATATGCTTTCACAGCAACTGAGTCAGAATATATTATTCTTGAATTATGGTATACAAAAGGCAACTTGGCTTTTTTTTGTGCAGGCTTTCCAGACAACAGAATCTCAACAGGTGAACAGATTTAACAGATTGGAAACTTGTCTTCTCTTCTTTGGGCTGAAGATAAAGTAATAAATTGTGAACTTGATTTTGATAAGTTGTGTTTACCTAAGAATGGTGTTACTAATTACTATAGAGTAGAATATCAAAACTCAGAAACAGCATTGTTTGTCCTCTTACCTCCAAACCTGCTGCAACCACTTCAGCATTTGTTTGTTTTCTCCATTGTAGCTGTCTGCAAGGAAGTGTCATGGATTTATGTAGTACCTCTGGTCACCTACTTCTCATTCTCACTTTCCCCAGCCATGAAGAGGCTGTGCTTCATACAATATGATGGAAGAAGAAAAGTTTAAAATGAGTTATGTAGTTTAAACAAGCTTGACATAAGCAACAGCCAAATGGCCATATTCTTAAAGAGCTTGGCTTAAGAAACAATTTTCAGGGACATTATGATATCTTATATAGAAGTCACCTAATAATATATACAGTAATTTCTTAAATTACATCTTTTTATACTTACACAGTTGAGTTATTTAAGAAACTAAAATAAACTCTTTGATAAATTTGTATCCTCTTTGATAGCCTTGATATATGAGAAACTAATTCCAACTCTCTTACTGAATGTTTCTTTCCTTCTGAGTGTCTATATATTATAATTTTAGATACAACCCAGATATTTACTTAAGTTGTCTTGCAAGAAATGCATTTGTGTGGTTTTGGTATCAGTAAAAATATTCTGAAAAAAATATTTAGATACTGGTTTATTTGGAAAACCAGAGATAAAATTTGGCATGATTTTTTAAAGTGATCCCTAAAACAAATAAATGCTTTGGCCATCTTCTCTTCCCAACAAATATCTTCTTCCTTGCCCTGACATTAAAGCAGGCAAAGCTTTTAGGTAGCACTGTTAGTGAGTCATTTACATTTTAAAAGGATGTTTTGGAACATGTTCAATTCCAAGCAATTCTTACATGAAACTGAATGTCATTCTTTGCCTTCAAAGTGATTAACAAACTCACTTCAATATTGAACTCAGTTCAATACTGAACTCCATTTGAGAAAGAATACCTTGACCACTATGACAACAAAGATTTTTAATACAGAATCTACAGGTTCGTCCTTCCAAAACATTTTCTTCTCTGTATCGTGAAAAGTTTTTCACCATCTGTATGACTTGCTCAGGTGAAAAAGAAACACAGAAGCCCAAAAATACTAAAAAATAAAACAACAAAAAAAGTAGGAAACTTCCCAGATAGAGCTGTATTTGAACAATTTTTTTTGTTTTAAAACTACATACACATGAAGTAAAGTATTACTGTAATTGACAGATAAACTAATAGACCTCTAAATCATGGATTTCCAGGACCTGTTTTTATGGTTCAAGATGACTGGGCTTGATATATTGGGACTTCACTGGGAAATTTAGTGGTATTTCAGTCTGGCTGTTAACAAATTAGTTAAATGACATAATGATACTCACCTATAGCTGACCAGTGAAGATAATAATGATCTGTGTTCAAAATATATCTTATCTCAGGGATAAATGTGCTCTTGTTTCAGAAAGATGAAAATTCACCATACTAAGTGGTCTCTTGCAAAGTTACTCAATTTTTAATACATCAAAACACAAAATATATCCTATTACATAATGGATCTCTAACACTGTATATGTTGTGCAAAAAAGAAGAGCTAGGAAAAACAGAAAAATATATTCATTTGGGCAGATGGAAAATGAATAGATTATTGTAACAAAAAGACTCAACCAATCGCTTCCCCAGTTTTTACGTAGGTCTACTTTACTCATGATAATCTACCAAAACTGAGTTTGCCCAAAACTCATTTTACATTGGTTTAGTCTTTTGCCTAGCAGAGAATTCAATAAATTTTATCAGAGTGAGGAATGGGATGGGATGGGATGGGATGGGATGGGATGGGATGGGATGGGATGGGATGGGATGGGATNAATGCCACCCTAGGTATCCCCCTGTATTTCAGTCATGCCACTGATCTGCTCTGCAGCACATCTCTGCTGCCCAGCTGCACCAGTGCTACCAAGAGCAGCTTTCCCCTTGATCTATTCTGACTCTACCATTCTCTTGCAATTGAAAGGTCAACATCATTTCTTCTCAGCCCAATATAACAATTTGTTGTTATTTCTATGTCAATATGCTTCTGTGTCCTACCCAGACACAGATGTGGGAGCAGAAAAATTGATTGTTCAACTAATGCTTTTTCTGGGTAGCACAGAAACAAGAAAGAGCAGAAAACCTTGAACAATTCTTCTGAAATTTCACCTATGTTTTTGAGAATCAAATGCTTCTGTAATTTGGGGTATTCCCATAAACCCAGCTGATTTTGCGTCAGCTCAGCTTATTGAAAAGGTGAGGATCATCCTCTGGAATAGCACTTGTGGCACTAGTTAGCACTTCATCTGACACACAATTTACTCAAAAAATATTTCCATTCCATCATTTTCCCAGGGATTCTTTTCATGGTTTCAGTAACAACGACATCTGCAGCGGGGAGCTCCGGTCACTTGAAACTCATTAAAACATATTTGAGATTGACAATGAGTTGAAAACATCTGTCAGACTTGGCCAAAATGTCAAACAAATGTGATGTTGCTGTGCTACCCTGCTACAGTGACTTAATAAATTCCTAGGCTGCAGTCAACGCATGGTAAATTGGATTCCAATTACTGGCTTGTTTTTTTTTCTCTGTCTGAAATATACTTTCACTTAAAGGTCCCCACTATACATGACCTGCATTACAATTAATTTGCTGAATCTAGAAGCTGAGGTAAAGTGAAACAACTTTGCTTTTTAACATGCTGTAATAAGCACCAACCTAATATATAGAACCTGACTCTAACAGAAACTAAATAATCTGCATTTCCCAAACAGAAAGAATAAACAAGTGACTACCAGATAGGTTCAGCCTCCTTTTTTTTTTTAATTAACCTCAAAAGTCCCAAACAACTTAGCAAAAATCTTCAAACAATCTTGTGATATTTTAAAAAAAAATGTTCAGGGAAGCCCCTGCATTACAAAAGCTATTTTTCAAAGAAGCTAAAAAAAAATGGATACTTAAATGAAGGTATGCCAAAGTAACAAATCAAATTTCCTATTTCAAATGGAATTGGAAGAAAGTAGTATACATTCAATTCTTACCTTCAGAAAGACAATGTTTTCTTTCAGATGCAAGACAAGGTGTAGGGAGGCATTAGATGAATAATTTCTCTCTATTTTTTTAAAGTATCCATTTCCTTCAAAGAGGTTGGAGGGAGGTTCTTCAGCTTTCCCTACTTCGGAAGAGTCCCAAAAACAGGATATTTTAGAAAAACAAATATTTTTACGCAAAGTAAGGCTCTCCATAAAATCATCAGCTTGCACTCTAAAAACCTTTCATAATGTAATTTAGATTATAAAATGTTATCTGTGATTAATATGCTAAGCTGTAGATGCAGGAGTAGCATATCAATTAAATTATAAAATTTACATAAAGTGCATAATTCTTAATTTATAATTGTGCTATTTTTTGTGTTTGCTGGGTTTTTCCCTGAAACTACAGAAGTTCTCCAAAATTATGGATATTACCTAAAGAAACAACAAAGGTATTACAACTTATTGTTATAGGTACAAATTATTTCCAATTTGGATAAATATAAATAAAATCTTGAATTTTGCTGATGTGAAATATCATATATTTACAGACAATCTCTGTTTGCTTGCAGGATCTTGTCCTGATTTAGGGGAAATTTTGGGATGAAACTTCTGAAGTGGTCTTTTCTAGAAAGTAAATTCAAGTGGTCCCTCCCCAACCTCTTTGGGAGATAAATCTCCTTCAAGAAAAGTGGAAAAAACTGTTTATTTAACAAGAAAAGTATTCACAAACATAAAAAATAAATAATATTAAAGAAACAAACTGCACAATTTTTCTCCCTTCCCTCTACCCTCAGAACCAGTCTTAAAGGTGCAGAACTTAATATCCAGAACAGAATAAACAGAAAAGACAACTGGGGACACAAGCATCATAAAGTCACCCCAATGACAGAGCTTTAAGAAGAAAAATGTTAACATTTGAGTTATTGCCTGGGGTCAAATTTCATTTTTCCTTATTGTACTTTGAAAGCATGCATAAATGCAAAAAAAAAAAAAAAAAAAACAAAAACCCAAACCAAAATATTTTTTTCAAGAGATGGAATGCATTGTGCTATGTTTTTATTTGTTTTACAGTATGGAGATCTTTCTCACTTGTGGTTTCCTCTGTGAGAGGCTGGCAGACCATTTATTTACATCGGTGCTCTTATTTTTAATATAACTTCTTTTATGCAGCTAGCAAGTGCCTTTTCTGATAGTATTTCGTTTTAGAAGGGCACTTGTACTTACAGTAAGTTCTGGCAGCACTAAACAATATGATACTACCACATAATCAATGCATATTGAACAACTTAAGATTTATTTTTTTTTAAACTCAGTATTATTGCACTGACTTTTTTATTTGGCTTAATAACAGCAATAGATGGGTACATCATGTGCTGCCCTGACAAACCAGGGCTGCTCCAGAATTTTGTCCTCTTTTCTTCGTCATTTATAGTTAAATGAAATACTCTAGTGGATGATAATAATAAGGTATGTTTAACCTAAGGGTTACTCATACTTGAGGCTCAGCAAACTGAGAAATCACAGGATTACACATAGGGTATAGTGAAAACCAGTTCAGGTAAAGAAGACAAAAATGTGGTTCTCATAAAACTATGACAAGGTTCTTTGGGCCTTTTTAGTCCCTAGGATTTAATTTTAATAAGATCAATGGACAGCTCAGTCACTGCAGCCCTTGTTGGTGCACCCCACAACTGAGCAGCCATCCTGAGAATATGTCTGCTTCTGCCACTCCAAAAATGTGCAAATCTACTTTAGACAGGGCACAAATAACCCACTCATTTATCCTTGGCTACAATCAGATGAAAATTCACGTGCTGACCAACCAGCCATGCATTACTTTTTGTTACAGGTCCTCTCTACCTACAAATATTTCACTCCCTGTCCAGAAGAGGGGACAAGGACAAGATAAGGTGATGAAATTATCAAGATAAATCTCAAAATTACAGTCAGGAAACATATCTTTTTTACAAAAAATCCTCTAGAAAACCCTTTAAACTGTTATCATCTCATGGTCTCTAAAACACATTATTATTGTTCCATTCTCAAAGCTGCTACTTGAAAATCTGGGTTACTTTGCAATTTCTGGCTGATCTCCTGCCTTTCTCAAATAAACAGAAGAAACTGAGACTGTGACCTAGAACAGAAAGCATCTCCAGGCTAGGAGACACTATGCTTCTCTTAACACGAGCATTCACTTTTCTTGAAAAAGTTCCTGTAATTTGCTTATCTATATAAAGCAGCAGCAAAATAATATCAAAGGATCATTCTGCAATAAAAATAAATATAATAAAATAATAAAAATAAGTAAGATACTCTTTCACATGCATCTAAAGACAAAGATAGAAAATTTGCCTCTGTTCAAAACCATCTTCAGGAAAGACAACTGAGCATTGGCTTATCCATATACAAAGGACAATGTCCTTGACCTAGCAGCACCTTGTTTTTAGAATTCACACTATCTTTTTTTATCTGCTTATATCATGACTGAACATTTATTGACAAAGTGTTCATCCCCTAGAAATCATATCATCTTGTATCTCCTAGAAATTATTCCTTTGAAAAAATAACAGATCTTACCTGATGTAGAATAAATCTATTCTGCCCTTTGAATATTAACAAAAGCTCAGCCTTAGGTACAAATTTGAGAAAGAAAAATATATGGAGTCCTTGAAAAAAGAAAAACAGCAGAAAAAGCCCATTAATCAGCAATTTATACTCTATTTTAAAAAATACTAATAAACATTGCTATATGGTTTCAAAATTTGATATAATTCCCAAATTATCTCTATACAGGATGAAGCTCTCCTAAATGCATGCAAAACGTCTAATCTAATGAGCAAAAGGTTTTAAATTATAAAATCAATCACACATCTTATGTCTTCCCTAGAATGAATTTTATTCATTGAAAAGAAAACCTCATGAATATCATCACTCCAAAATCCTCCTTTGTACTTGTTATAATCTTAGAAAATAAGAGGTTTTTCTCTGGGAAATGGGAGTCTTTCTGCGTGGCCTGTTTGTGTTCCAATGCCTCTTCCCACAGCTGTGTAACCAGCACCTTTAATCTCCCACAAAAGCAACCTTCTCATCCCACTGGCGTTCCTGGGAATAAAAGGAACATCACAGTATGAGTTTGTTAATCACTTTCAAGGCAAACAAAAGCCCATTTTCCTGTCTTTATATTCTGTTGAAGTTTGTCAATGTCAAGTCAAGCCTCTAAGGTAACACATCTTCAATTAGAGATGTAAAATTCGGTTTGCATGCAATTTAAATCCTGCAAACTGGCAATCCTCTCATGAAAATCACTATTATTTCCATTTTTATGCATCAGTATTTCTGATCTACCATCCTTTTTCTCTTACATGAAATGATACTTAATTTCCAAGACTGAGCATTTTTGAGAGGGTTTTCTGATTTGCCATTTAGTTGCCACATTATAGTCAGGCTTACACTGATAGATGTTTAAGCTAGAGGAACAAATTATATTTTCTCTGCCACATTGTTTACATACCTCAAAGATTCCCACCCTCACCAAGAAAAGTTAGTCTTTTTCCATACTCTCCACTAATACAGAACAGGTTTATGAATAATTTAAGTTTGAAGACTTTCTTATTCTGAAAACCAAGACAAATGTGTGGCCCTGCAGCCACAGCTGGAGATATATCTCTAAAACCATCAGAATTCCACAAGAGACACTGAATTTTGATTTAAATAGGTATGGCTGTGTTCATGTGAGGTCTTAGGTTGGTTAAAGCAGTATATTCTCTTGCCTTTCAGGGAAATTGTGATTTAGGTCCCAAGCCAGTGCAGCACTGCAATCCCAGTGAAGTCAGTGGGTCTGTAAGTGAAGTTCAGCAGCAGTATTACATTGCTAATATGGTGCTAATAACAAGGGATTCCTAAAGCACACATTTACTGTGATCAAGGCTATGAAACTTTTCTTTTAGTTTTCTGAAACAGAGCTTGGAGACACACACATCTTTAAACGAATGAGGAAACGTCAAAATTCAAAAAAACCTGACACCTGTTAATGTTCTTTAAAGCAGAAATGTTCTATTTCACAAAAATGCTAGAATTCTCTTGTGTTCTGATGAGTACTCATTCAAAATTACTGCTCTATTCATTAAAATATCTCTTGAGGCTTTTTGTTCCCTTTTTTGGTGGCAGGAAATCAGGACTTCTTTTTTATTTTAAAAAATATATCCAAAATAGTCCAAAAAGGTAGAGTTTTGAAATTTACTGTACGTTTGTTTTCAATTCTTAGAACGTTTAATTTCCCTTCCTCCCTGCTTACCCTATTGAATTTAGTTGAATTTCCTTGATTTCATTCATCCATTTTTAAGGCCTCTTTTTTAAAAAAATCCTTTTAATTTCTCTCTCTTCTTTTCCTGCAGAATTCTGTCATTCTTGAATCTCCAGAAGATGTGGAAGTGTATAAAATTTGCTAGAAGACATGGAAGGTGTTCTGTGGTCTACTTCAGAAAAAGCAGGGCTCTTCTTGGGAAATAATTCTGAAAATAAAGTTTTCAGGACCTGATATACCTCCTTGTGTGGGGATTAGAAAAATAAAGAAGCAAAGATGAGCTTGGGACATATGGAAGGACAGGTATTGTTGTAGTATTTGTCCTTTTTTTCTAACAACTCTATTTAAGTTGGCAATAAAATAATAAGCCTTGTAATGGATCTGTTATGGTCTCTTTTCCTTCCAATAGTAACTCCTAAGTGGTCTCCCTGTCTCTAGCTTGACCCATTTGTTTTCTCTTTTTTTTTTCTATTTGTTTTTTCCTTCCTACCCTGCTGAGGAAGTGAAGTGAGAGAGAGGCTGGGTGGGTATTTGCCCTTCACCAGCATTACCTCACCCCATTGCATTGCACCAGATCACACAGAGAGGACAAGGAACTTGCAGCTGTATTGAAAATTTTCAAAAGTCCTGACAAAGAACTCTGAGTCTGCAGTTCTTTGTGTCCAGGGCTGTGCAGAGCCCTGTTGATTTCAAAATACCTGCCTGCAAGGAGGGATATTTAAATAAAAAAAACAAAAACAAAAAACGTGTGCTTCTATAAACAGAAAACCTGGCTGGAGCCAGGAGTTTCCTCCTGCCTCAAAACCCCTGCAGGATCAGGACCATAGAATCTACAAAATAACTTGAAGCCAATATATCTGTCAAAAGCATAGGAACAAAAACAACAACAACAAAAAAGAAAAACTCTTCACAATTAGCCCACAACCACTTAGCTATATGGTCATCAAAACACTAGAGAGAAAACTTGTTGCCAATATAGTCAAGGGCTCTCTTAATTTCATGCACTGTGACTTTAACAATTTATTCATGTCTCATTTTATTTCTCTAAAATTGGCCTCATTTAAAAGAAGGGAAACCACATTTCATGCTCTTCAGTTTCATTAAAGAGATACAAATCCTTTACCAAAAGAAGACTCCTCTAAATTAAACCATTATAGCAGAAGAAAATATTGAAATTTTGGATCTGAAAGGACTCTGACACAATCTATATTCTCTTACACATAATTCTTTATGTTATTATTAAAAAAAGGAAGAAAAAAGCTCCTCCCTTGAAAAAAATCATTTTCAAACACATGATGGAATATGTAACACTCAGCTAAGAGTTGCACAAATGAATTATCTCACAGATTTTCTAAAGCTTGTCAAGAAAGAAGGCCATAGATCTCTTCTTCAACAATGCAGGAATACAGTATTTCACCCTCTGAAACTAACTTGCATCCGCTTGACAAGGACGGTATGGTTAACTCCCATGCTTAGTACTCATTCCATGGGAAATGTGATATAAACCCTATATGAATTACATAAGATAAATCCAGCATCATTCAATGGCTCACAGTGAACTCCATTTAATGAGTAATTAATGAACTGCTCCAAATTCTAATGGCATTTTATGTTCTCTTGGCTACAGGACATATAAATACATCAAGAGTTTCTTTCCACATAGGTTAAAAACCATTTCTTGGGCTGACTTGAACAAAAGATAAAGTTAATTTTTTATTCAAATCTTACTTCATAGTAGATAAGGGTCTTCAGTTCCCCTTTATATTCATGTTCATTATAGAAAAGAAGTCTTCTGGCATCTGCATAGTGTGAAGATGACAAAATAGTTCTATAAAATTTACCATTGAAATTTCTTCCATTCTCTTTTTCAGGTTTGTCAGCAAAACAGCAACAATGGGGGGATGAAAAGGCTCTCCTTTCTCTCTTTTAGATGTGTCAAAGGAAAAGAAACTACCAAAAGCTTTTTCCATAAACACACTTTCCATAAATACCTCCAGTCCCTGATGTTCTCTGCCCCCATCCTCAAAGCTGTGCTGCTTCAGTCTCCTTAGGTACAGCTTCCTGAAGAACCACCCTTCAGGGTCCTTCTATATGGCAAAAAAACAAGATATAAGTTCTGTGTGCTTTCTCAATTCCTATTAACCTTACCACAGTAGCCCAATATCCACCCAGACACACACCGACAATAATTTCCAATAATCTATTAGTATCCTTTTCCAATGTTTTGGGTTGAACTCTGAGTCTGCAGTTCTTTGTGTCAAGGGCTGTGCAGAGCCCTGTTGATTTCAAAGTACCTGCCTGCAAGGAGGGATATTTAAATTAAAAAAAAAAAACAAAAACAAAAAAAAGTGTGCTTCTATAAACAGAAAACCTGGCTGGAGCCAGGAGGTTCCTCCTGCCTCAAGACCCCTGCGGGATCAGGACCATAGAATCTACAAAATAACTTGAAGCCAATATATCTGTCAAAAGCATAGGAACAAAAACAACAACAACAAAAAAGAAAAACTCTTCACAACTAGCCCACAACCACTTAGCTATATGGTCATCAAAACACATCCAATAATCCTATTTATAAGAGGCAAGACACATCAGGGAACATATTCCAAGGAATAAAAATGTTGTTTCTTTCATAGCCTGAATAAAAATATTGGTAAAAATATTTTCCAACCGAAAGAGTAAATTAATCAGTGAGCCTTGTCAAGCTCAAACCCCCTCCCCCTATCAAATTTAGAGAAATTATATATTCATTTTGTTATTTTAAACTCATTTTCCTTAGAGTCCACTGTAAATATTGAAATACCCTGTGAACACACATTTATAGCTCAAGTCTATTTTCTTATTTCCAGAGATCAAGGAGACAAGGAGTGGAAATACATTATTTTCTGACTTTTTGCAGACATTTTTTTCATCAAAAATCACTTTTCTACATCTACATGACAATTTGGATTCCAGAACAAAATGCACATTTTCTGAAAGATTCTGATCTGAGTGGGTTACAAGAAGGACCATGAAGAGTCATAAGTGGTAATGACCATAAACCATCCTGGGTTTTATGCATCTGTTAAGGCAGATTGCCTGAAGTGAATCATCAGCTCCTAATGAAAGATTTCATGTTTTAATTCTTGCTATACATCAATAGCAATAATTCAAAAGCTTGTAGGTTTTCTATTTCTTGCTTGCTTACTCGATGTAAAACAGTGGAGTTCACCCTCTATATATGCTGGGTGGGAGAATGAGTTCCCTAAAACATTACACACTGGGAAACTGTGGTCTAACATACCTTGCCAATTTTGCCTGAAGCTGTTTCTGTCGACAATAGAGAAAAGGAGCTATCATCTATTTCAATGGATGCTGGCTCAGATGGAAAGACATTATACACAAAGCTTTAGGGACTGTTTTTGATCACCCAGGGTTTGTTGGTATTTTTTTTTATTGTTGCTCATCTCTGCGTTTCCTGATTTTGCTGAAGTAAAGAACAGCTGCTCTCACGGGCTTACCAATTCAAAGCTGCGAATGCAAAACTTGCATCCAAATTTCCTTTTCCTTTAATAGTGCAGGATAGATGCTGTCTCATTCAATGGAGAACAAAAGTAAGTTCATAAAAGGGAGGAAGGGGAATTAAGTCTCACAATTCTACTAACTGTGGGAAAGAGTATCTCCCTGTAAGTATGTCTACAGACACACTGCTGATATTTCTTGCTCCCCAATAGAACAGATACTGCATTAACATGGTTCATTAATGGAAGGTAGCTCCCCAAAATTGTTCTAGGGTCATTACACTGACAACCCTGAGGCCATGTTAGCAAAGCTGGCAGTTTTCTGGGACTGTAAGACAAATGTGATTTCTTCACAATGTGTGTCCCTTGCACTGTGTTCTGTTACATTTGCAGATCAGTTGTAGACACAGTACAGCTGACCTGAATGTGCTCAGTGAACCTGTCCCGGTTTCCTGGGTGCTCAGCAGTCCAAAAATATCATGTTGACTTCCCCAAATAAAGCTTTTGCAAGATAAGTAGATATGACAAGAGAAACGTGAAGTCAGATATATCGCAGAAGCACTTAGATTACATGTGCTCTAAAACCTGCCCAGAAATTTGATCAAATGTGCAGACATTTTGCCAAAATCGTTCCACAAATCCAGAACCTACCTACCAACTCTCCCGCAGCATGTCTGTCCAGGGAAAACACTGCACCCAGGCAGCAGGATGCATGTTTGCCAGGAAATCGTCTCTCTTTGAACTGGACTGTGCCAGGCAAACCAACATGCAGCCTCTGTGCTCTCCAGATAGCTCAGGTATCAACAAAACAGCAGCCAGTGCCATGACAAAACTCTGCATGTGTCCTTCAAGTGGGATACAGCTTGTAGCTGTAGGAAGAAGAGAGATTCCCTTTTGATCCTTCCCCCATGAACTCAAGGAAACAAATTTGGCAGCCTGCCGCTGTGCCCGAGGCCGAGAGCAGAGCTGCTGGGCTTTGAAAGCAGAAGGATCAAACCCACTGGCTGCTGTAGCGAGGGCAGACACTGCACTGCACACATGTTCTGGCTGCTGGGGAGAGGCTTGCCTCTCTGACACACCAGAAAACAAGGGAGCATGACTTCTAGGTCCAGCACTTTGTATTACTTGTGCTGTCTCAGACACTGAAATGAACACTGCTGACAGCTGGCAGGTAAGTCGCTACCTACATGCAAGTCAAGTGCAGCACACAGTGTATTTTCCCACACAAGTTAAAGACCCATTCAGAATCCCAAATAATAACTTGCCTCAAAAGAATTTGCTCATTATGTGCTTTGCCTGGCCCTCATGGTCTTGCAAAGTCCTCTCAATAGTCAGGCCTGAAATAATCTCCTGCTGCCTGTAACACTGGCCTTTTTTTCTTTTCATGTAACTGCAAACAGAAACTCCTTATTCACAAAGGAAAAGGTTATTAAACTCAGCAGAGTTATTTAAAAAAAGATAGAAATGAACTTTGACTGCAATCTTAAGTGTGAGTCTTGCCTGGAAAGCTGTTTGACACACAAAAGGAAAGCAGAGAACACAGATTCAAGGCTGGCCATTTTCATGTGTAGTCACCATTAAGCTGACAAGAGTGTAATCTGCTACCTCGCTTTGTTATGAATGGTCTTTAAATTTGGGGTTACTTTTACTTTTATGGAGGGATGCTTAAAGCTACATGCTCTCTTGGCAGGAACCTCCCTTTTCTTAACAAGGCGTACATCTCAATATGATTTAGATGTTTGTGGTTTACACTACTCAGTTGCATCACTTATGCCAGAGTGACTCAGATGAGCAGCACTAAGACAGATAAATCTAAGCAGCTGGAGTCCTGTCTGATTAAATCTTTAAATCCATAGTGGTTTACCTGTAAAACAGCATCATAGTCATGACATGAAAACTAAGCTGGTGGTTAGCCAATGAAAGTGCACCACAGACCTCCAAAGGCCAAGTTTTAACTTACCTGCTTGTTTTAAACAGGATGATGAATGACAGTGAACAAGGCACTCAGTCTCCTTTCCTTTAATGCTCTTCTTTTTTAATAGCTGGACTGCCCAGCTACAATATTTCTTTTACACACAAAACTTCCAAACTCCACTCCAAACCTGAAGTATTGAAGCTATTCTCTCTGCTAACCTTTGCCTGGTGCACAAATTGCCACAACACCCTGGCAGCTACTGTGATGGAGTTACAATGCCTTGAAAAAACACAGTCTGGAGCTGGTCAGAATGATTATTAGCACCAGTCACACTTGATAATAATAAAAGAGATAAGCTGTATTTAACTATCTTGTTGGTAACCATCAAGAAATCAAATTAGCTAATTACTATTTCCTTTCCCCACTGATCTGCAATCCCTGGATGAATGCTGTGTAAACCAGAAAAATTTTTGTGGCCATCCTTTAGTAATTGACCTTTAGCTCTCCCCATTTCATTTGCCCTAAGTGTTAATTGACTTTGAAAAAGCAGTATATTATCCTTTTAGAAAAGAAAGTCTGATTTGTGCCCGCCAACATCTCACAGCATCAAAGCCCTGTTAAATCATAGAGCAATACAGCTGAAAATGAGGCTCCAGAAGAAATGGAAAGAGGGTGGGGGAAGGAGGCAGAATCACAATTGAAAGAGCTCCACTGCCATCTAGAGAGAATATGCACCAGCTAATTTTCTGAAAGAGGTTGTTACTCAAAATATTCCCATTCTGACGTTGGAGAAAGTAGGAGCTCCCCTCAGGTTCCCTGTATCTCTTAATTTTTTCGAACAATTTTTAGTAATCTGCACAAAAAGACATCATATCCTGGAATATAATCTACCATGAATTCTATGGAAATAATGGGAGAAAGCTTTAAAGGCTCACTTATAAGCTTCCCTGAAATAATATACAGTATCTGCATAGTTTTGTTTCAAAGAATCTTCTTTGAAGAGGTAAGTATCTTTGTAGAAAGATGCTTCATTCCTAAACAATTTATATTTTAAAGGACATGTTATGTCCTTGGCGTCTGCCTTTACAATATTGCTTGTCAGTAAGAATGAAAGAAAGAAAAAATGTGCTATACAGGGTAAGATTTTTTTTTTACACCTTTAAGTATATAAAACTTGATTTTCTTCATGTTTTATATGAGATCAGGAGGCACCCATGGAACACATTACTAGTGAGAGTCTACTTTAATCTGATTTAATTTGCTGTGTCTGTGATCAAAAAGCCACAGAACTCCATTCAGTGTATGAGACAGGTCAGCTGCTACAAAAACTGAAGAAGGGTCCCTCACTGGGAGCAGCTAATCCAATTACAATCTCAAAGCAGCTGACATGACCTAGCTAAGTGCAGCTGGAACAAAAGGAATTATTTTAAGGTACAGCCACCAACTAATGCAATTGTGTCATTAATGAACCTCAAAATGGAGGGTTCATTCCTGCTGTGTCACAAAAACACTCAAGAGTGACTTGTGGTGCTCTTGGTCTCCATCACTTATGGATTTATCTTCTGATTAAAGAGCAGTGCAGGACTTCTAACAGCAATCATCTCTCTACTGACTCTGAAAATTTCAAAACCAAGACCTGTTTGAGGACTGCTAGACTGCCATTGTCAGAAAGGCAGCCAGGATATTTCTCATATTACAGCACAGTTTGTGTTTGCTTCCTTTGTGAAATTCTATTGGACCGAAATATCTTAAAATACAGAAAATAGTAAATTAGTTTGTGGTTATTTCCTTTAGCCAGCTGGTTAGGTGCTCTGTGCAAGGTATTTGCCCACTTTGGCAGCAGTAGTTACTTAAAAGTGCACAGAAAATTATAATGGTAGCTAAACTTTGGCTAAATATACGTTAAACATGATGCATTCTGCAATGATAAGAGGCAGTATCTGAGTTATTTTTAATCTTATTTCTTGACTAAATGCAGCACCTCAAAATAGGTCTATCAGGGAAATTACGTTCATTTTCACTGAAATACACTGAACACACTTAGGTTTGCTAAGCCAAGAACTGCTTTCAGTGAGGTGACTGTCAGTCTTCTTGTTCCTATCAATGCTGACACTGATGATTCCTGGATGGAAGAACACAGTAGTTGTGAATGATGGGTTTATGAAGAGAGAGGATCCAACACTTCAATCAAATATTAGGAAACAAGGCACAGAATACTGAATCAGATGCCTGACTGGATGGATCTCCCAGTCCAAATGTGATGCAAAATGCAGGAGGCATTTCTGCCAGTGAGTGCAGCCAAGAGGCTTGTTCTGAGGAAAAACCCAAATGCACCTTTAAAAAACAATTTTTCTTTTTTTCTGACAAACACAATTAAGCTGTGAAGTTCAGGGAGAGAATGATAGCCATGAGGATAGTAACTGTGAGAGTGCAAACACTTGCACAAGGCTAGACTGGGCTTTTTGCTGTTACCCTGTTTCTTACCTTGTCCAGAGACCTTGAAGACGGTCCTGAAATAATGATGAAGGATAACAGCTCACCCTAAAGCTAAAATGCATTAAAACTGAATGGGATAAATTTCAAAAACAAGAGAGTTTTACACAGAGAACTGTCTCTGGTGAAGCATAAGTACAGGGTTTCTTTGCTTTCTCCTTTTATTAGAGGCAAATAAATTTATCCCATAATGCTTGCAGCGTGAAAACCAGCACCCCATCCAGTTTATTTTACACTAGAAGTTATTTTAGGCATTGTTCCCAATAGACAGGCTTGTTTCTATCAGACAAAAAGTACATCAACTTGTTATAGATGAGGAGAGAACATCCATATTGTGAAAATTAAAAGATAGCATCTCCTCTGTGTCTAGAATTTATTGCAGAGTTCAAAGGGCATTGTAGAAATTATGTTTGATTTGTACTTGCAACTGGATGTAATAGGATAGGCTTCATGAAGATATGGATCTCTCAGCCTTTTCTGAAAGCTGTCTTGAAATATTATATTTCAAGGGGCATAAATAAAACTTCTTTACAGTGAGACTGTAATCAGTTTATGTCACATCTTGATGCTTCCTTACCCTGGCTTCCAGACTTTCTTCTTTACTGAAATTCTTTATTTCTAAGGGTAGACTCTGGTCCACTATTATTTTCCTTTTTTGTAAAATGACTAGTACAATAAGACCAAGCACCCTCCTTAAAGGTGATTGTCATGTCAGGGTCCAGTCCTTGCTTAAAATGAAATTCCTAGAACATATTCATTCATGTTAGATATTTTCATTCATTTTAGCAAAAGGAAAGGCATACATAAATTTTTCTTCTTCTTTCACAAGCTCTTTACTCATAGATTCATTGACTGGGAATTCTTATTTGAGCTGCTGTTTGAATTAAGTAGGCTTCTTATTAAATTCCAGGTAAAACATAATTACATCACTGTAATGTAATATTTTATGATTTGTAAGACATTTATTTTTTGCTGATTTAAAATATTTTGAAGACTAGGCTGGCTCTGCTCTGTAGAAAGCAAAAGCAGCAGTTTGATGTTGTTTGCCTAATTTCTTCAGTGATCAATGTGAGGACAAACCACAAGTCTGTAACTTACTTGAAGTTGAAAGTTGCCGTTCTTGCACAAATGTCAGGAACTTGCCTTCTTAGTATTCTTGAGCTTGATTTTGACAGAATATCATCATGAAGGCATGTAACCATGAGAACTGATATTAAAATCAAGCAATCATACTCAGGAACAGCCAATATTATCGTGTCCTATCATATATATATATATGCTATATAGAAGAGCCTATTTATTGTTACAGAGAGTAATATAGAGAGAGGAATAAATAAACAGGGAACAGGTATGCTCTTCTGTTCTTTACAAGTAAACTCTAGGGATAACCTCTCTAAATTTCTCTGCTTTTTAAAGAGCTGCCACAACTTTTTGTTCAGCCTTTTGGAGACCTGACTCTAAGCAGCATCCAACTTCTCATGATTGCCTGCAAATTACTGCCCTGTATTCACTTTAATACGTGAGACGTAAGAGATGAGGTGCTTAGGAGCATAAAAACCAGGCAGCACACGAGAGCCAGAATGTGCTTATTGACTATAGGCAGGCCCAAGTGGAAGAAGCTGACTTGTGGAGTACTGTAATATTAGTATTGATTTTGTTTACTTTATCAGCATGAAAGGGGGAAAGTCGCAGCAGAGCGATGAAATGTGCTGATCACACGGAATGGGTGAGTCAACAAACACACAACAGGGAAGCAATAGAATTCTCGTGGATTTGGCTAAACTAAATTCATGAGCAGATAAGTGGCTTATGAAATTCAATTTGAAAAAAGGCAAGATACTGAATCTACGGATAAAATAGCAGGGAAAGGGAACGCTATTTTCAATAGACAGAGAAGTGACTGCTGAAAAGCTCTGCTTTTTGACATTTCTATGGAGAGAACTGTGTGCAGTAAACTCAGGTTTCTCTAAAAAATTCTGCCTTCCAGCCAGCACTTTTTTTCAGCAGTTGCTGCTGTGTGGCAAGACACTAGCCGTAAGAGAGAACTAAAAAGAATATGTGAATCTCTTCAACTTTTGTCCAATTGGGTCTTTTTCATATTAAAAAGGAGGGGAGGAAAAAAATATTTAAGAACATAAAAATTAAAGGAGCTTATGCTAATACCACACTAGATTAGGTACTATAAAAGTAACATTCATAATACATGTATCTACTGTGATTCTACAAAAATGAAACAGCATTGGGAAAGTAGGATGCAAGGAAGACAACAAGGAGATGTATTTTAGTTAATACCAAATACTTACTTAGGCACTCTGAGGAACAGGGCATACATTTGGAACGCAGTGAAGAAGATTAACCACATCACTCTTACCGGCTTTACAAGAACAAATCCTGAGATATTGTTGTGAATCCTGTAAACATACTGTTAAGAGGGAAAGGGAAAAATAAAATCCAAACCCTGACATCTGAGACAGGATTTACTAAGGAATGCAAAATCCCAGAGCTGTCAGGATTATATCAGCAACTTTTGTACTACTGAGAGCTTCCAAGCACTGATAACAGCACTTTGACCCCAAACTTTCTGTGCCATGCCAGTAATAGTGAGAAAGTGTTATTTTTGAATACTTTACTCATCAGTAGTACAGTTTTAACTGTCACTAGATTAACTTTCCATTGTAGCCTGTCTGCCTTCCCAGTTTTCCCTCCTTCATCTAATTCAGAAAGGTTAAAAAGGAAAAAGACCTTCCAGAATTCACTAAGAAAAAGAGAACTACCATTTCTCTGGCTGTCAAGCCAATAGCAGCAGTCAGAGCACCCACAGGAGGCAGCAGTACTTGAACACATTTCCTCTCTGATACATACCTCTCCCACGTGGAAATATCTGGGTAAGAAAGAGCTAATGAAGGCTTTGATCTGCTCCTCAGTTATTTTGGGGAAAAGCAGAGCATTTTGTTCTCCAGTGATTTCTAGGTCACACACACACACTTTTCATGCAAAGGCAGGTTCTGTTTTTACTTCAAATAATGTAAAGCTTGTTTGGACCAAAAATACTCTACGAGAACTTTCCATTTAATAGCTAAATATTACTAATAATGGTTTCTTGTAGGGTTTTGGTTTTTTTTTACACAAGCCATTGCAGTCAAACTGATCATAAAGTCTACAGTGCCTTTGTAATGTCTTCAGCATCACCTGACAGAAAGAACCAGTGAAACTTGCCCAAAAAGGCTGCTCATTTTTTTCACACAGCCAGAAGATCTTGGCAGGGCACACACACATGGAGCATTGCAAATTTCTTTAAAATTTTGTGGATAATAAGACTACTGCTAGAGGCTGAATACTAATTGCCTGAAATCAAAGTAAAATAAAAAAAAACCCCTCGTGGCTGTTAATTTGACAGCTGGTCATTTCCTCCAACCTGAGAAAGAATCCTTGGGCTGAGACAGCTTTTAGAAACATAAAAAAAGCACATTCCTGTAGGAGGTAACACAGCAGCAGGGCTCTGAGGAAGAAACCTGGTCTTTATTTAATAGACTGGCAGCTACAGGAGAGAAATCCAGCACATGTGCAAAGGTGCCTGCAGCTAATGAGTGTGTGTGCAGCTCAGAAGGGTTACAGATCTCCACATAAAACTCTGATCTAAAGCTAACACTTGATTTAGACTCTAATACGGGGGAGGGGGGTGTAATAATGTTTAAATAATTCATAAGAATCTTAATTGGTATTTCTTTGGTGTGGCAAGAGCCCATTAGCATTATGGGGGGTCACCTGTTTTTTAATCACCTTTATGTTATAGTTGTGCATGATATCAACTGCCCAGGCCTGGCACACTACAGCAATCTAGTGACTGCACCTGCAGTCACACAAACAGTACAAATATCTCCTCCAGCTGCACCAGTAAAGGCATCTTACCAGCAAGATTATGGTGCACAATACCTTAATTCTGAGATAAAATGTGCCCACTTTTTTTGCACTCTGAAGCTCATTTGGTTTCCAAACCACTGGTTACAGGGTCAGATATGATATAATTCAGGGGCAGTTGATCTTTCTGCTTTTCCAGATTAAGATGCTTTCAGAGTAGCAGTGAAGGAATGGCGCAGCAGAGTACATCCATGCACATTCTCATCCACCCCAACATTAAACAGAGAATTAACTGGTGTTATGAAGCCTATTCTCAAAGCATCATTCTGTGGATATATTATAACCTGCCAGTGTCTTTTTAAAGCCCATATTTAGCTTTTTCTTAACCTTTCAGAAAACATAGAAAGGGGAATTTAATGCCAAATTAAGTTACAATGTTAAAGCAGTTCAAGGAGAGGTAAAGCCAAAAAAGCAGGCAAACCTGGATTATATCAGCTCATCAGGTAAGTCTATTCACTGGTCTCTGGTGTTGACCATCTGGTTTCAGAAGCAGCTCTTCTGTGTAAATAAAATTTCATTCCGACTCTATAACTAATACACATCACCAGCTTTGCCTTCAGTCTAAAGTCACATCTAGACAGAATGGGAAGTGGTTTTAGAAAAAGATTTAAGATATCAATATAGTCTTGCCCCAAATGCAATCATATGTGTTAATACAGCAACACTGTGTATCCACAGCAATTGAAGTATGCTGAAGGGTCCTACAGACCAATTTACAAACAATGCCCCAATCCTGCCCAGAGACCCTGTAGCAGACCCCCACAGATACCGAAATCCATGAGTACCTCCAACTCACTTGCCTAAAGTTGTGTGTGTGCCTAACGGTTTGTGAGAGCTGGGCCTGAACAACAAATTGCATTCCTTATGCTTCTGTGGCCGAGCACGGAACTGTTCCATCCTCAGACACTCAACACAGCGCAGCCGCTCAGGCGAGAGGGTGCCTGACCTCATGATACTACAGGGACACTTACAGGTAGGGTGATTAAAATTAAAATTACTCAGACGGAATGAGATTTCAAATGTGAAGCTTATGAATTATAGAGTCTTGCCAGTGCCGCGGGGACAGGCTGCGCGGCAACTCTCACAGCCCAGCTCTCGGTTTCATGCGGACGTGGTTGGAAGGTAAAAGTTGGAAGCTTGGCATCAGGTTGAGGAGAAGGCAGAGGGGTGCACTCCCTGCCAGCACCTTGATAATGAGGGCACAGAAGGAACCAAAACCGTGGGAATTATCAAGCATTTCTTTTAGCCGCAGAATTAATTGCATCAAAATTGAAAGGACAATTTCACCATCCGGTGAGAAGCGAAGTACTGGACTGCCATCTACTGGCACCGGGCGCGTCCCAGCGACGGGGAAACAGCAGCGAAATGTATTTTTGGTAGCTCCTGCTGCAGGACCTGGCTCTTGGTGTATCTGCCGGTGGAGCCACGCCAAAAAACCCGCACTGGGCTGCACCACGGAGGGACGTTCTGCCTACAGCAACAAACTTGATGCAATTAAAATGCACCAAGAAGTGCAAAAACTGTGATCCTTCCTGAGGTACACTGCGAGCAGAGCAGGGACAAGCTTAAGCTCTGACAGAAAACCAAAAGCAGCAGCAAACTGCAGACCAAGGGTCTGCTGGCATCTGCAAAACTTGAGGCAGGTCCTACGCAGCTAGCGCACAAATCCAGAAAAACAAAAATGTATTAATCGGCCTGAAGATTATTTTTCTCTCAGGAAAGCCAGTACCTTTTAATATGCATCCATGCATCTATTCTTATAACATGCATCTCCACATAAGTTGGTGTTTCTTATGTAATTATGAATAAATTTTAAGGCATGTTAAACTAAGGATACTCTAAATCCACTGGCTATTTTGGCCCAAAAACATCTCATGCCAAGAAAATCAAGTGCACGTCTTCTCCTTGTATTCCCTAGGTCTTCCCTAAACTATAAAATCATTTATGGCTAAAACTGGGCTGTCTAATTGTTCTATTAATTCCTCATCCTCATTACATACTAAAACATCCATTCAGCATTTTTTTCCTCTACTAATGTAACAGAAAGTCATCTGCTCAATGAAATTTACTGCTTGCTATTTTTTTTCCCAGTGTATACAAGAAATCGTTGTGCATTTTGTATTAGGCCTTTATTATCTAGTAATGATGGCTTGCTAATTAAATTGGGGTTTAATGGCATAGTTAAATTCTAATTTATGTTTTTGGAGCTTTGTTTAATTCATTTAGTTAAAATGTAATCACTTTCTCACTATTTGATATTACACAGGAATAATAAAAGAATATCAACTCCACATATTCAGCTGGTTTTCTTTTATTAAATCTTGTTACTTATCGCGTTTCCCTGAGAAACTTTTTTAACCACTCTAAGCTGATTTGAGGGCAGGAGGCCGGGGGACAAGCTGTGTAACTTCTTTGTATTCAGCTCCTTGAAGGAGTCAGCCAGAGCACTTACTGCAGCTCACTGGGATCCTACTGCACAAATTGTTTGTACACACAGCATCCTTAGAGGTGTGACTCAAAACTGACTGACAAGGGGTTTTTTTTACGACAGTTATGCATGAAAACAGGCAAGTAAAGAGAACAGAACAGTTCTTTACCCTTTCCCTCTTAGGCTGTGAAGAAGTGTCCCCAGGCGAGTCTGTTTCTAGCAACTTTCACAGGAGCCCCTTCGGGGGTCTGGAATGAGACTTTAGCAGTGATTGCACCCGCAGCTGTGCCTCAGAGTGACGCTCCTCCCTGCATTCCCACCACAGCCTGTTCTGCCCTCAAACCTTTGCTTTTGTGATAATAGCTTTTTCACAGGCAATCCAGCAGGAGGTGGAAAGGAAAGTACTTATGCCATGCATTGTGTCTGAAACAGTCAAACTACAAGGACTCTGGAGAAAACTGAGCTCTACAGAAGATTTCAGCCAGTAATTCATGTAGTCCTGCTGCATATCTTGAGAAGGACATTTTATTGTGTCACTAAGAAAAACATTGAGGCAAAAAAACCAAAAAACAAACCACCTTCTGAAAGCTATGTACTAAATATCTAGTAAAAAACAGATCCTACACTTCCAACATTTGAATTTTAAGTCAGTAAGGTGGTCTGTAGCCTGATCACATCAATTTTTACTTTCCAGTCTATTCAGAAAGATGGTTCATTTTTTTTGCAAACCAATCATTAAATACACGTAAGTCAAGTGAAAAGGCACAGATATTTTAACTACTACTACCACAAAATGAGAACTATTGCATATAAATAATCCTGCTG
The DNA here is from genome assembly GCA_013397245.1 of Thryothorus ludovicianus. Lineage (NCBI taxonomy): Eukaryota > Metazoa > Chordata > Aves > Passeriformes > Certhiidae > Thryothorus > Thryothorus ludovicianus. The sequence goes on from VZTB01018173.1 coordinate 441,835, forward strand.
CTCTACAAAAAGCATGAAAACTTCTTTGAGTTACAAATTTTGGTGTCATTTCATTACAACTTCAACATCTTCGTTTTTAGAAGTGACCCCAGAGAGTCTATCAAGCTGGATTAGCCCTGTGCAATGTGCTGCTCTTCAGAAGTCATTAAAAGCTCTTTCTGGATGCATGAGACATAAGAAAAGGCCCTGAAATTAATTTCAGGCCTATATCCTGTCTAAGAACAGCTGCACTGTACACTGTGTACTGTTTTCTGACGTTACAACAACAGCTTCTACGGTTTAGGACTCACAAGTGTAAATTCAGTTTTGTACAACACTAAAAAAGGCCAAATTGTAATTTCTGTTACAGACATGCAGTACAGAAGACATCATGTTTTTATCCTCCTCTTGAGTTATTATTAAAGTTGTTAACATGGGAAGAATTTGCGTTTTCTAAAACTGCATGTCATTCATCTTTAAAATTATCCAAAGCTCCATCTCAGTGACTGTCTTTAACAATACTATCAAGAGATGAAAGCTGATCAATGACCCTTTGGTAGCATCATTTTAAAAGTTAAAATTCACCTAGAAGTAAGAAAATAGGATGTAATTCTGTGAATATATTTTCAATATAAGAGTAAAATTCCTTTTCTTAATATTTTTTATATTTTTTAAAATTTCATTTTAAAACTAATTCAATTGCATATATTTAATTTTATATTTTAATATATACCAAATGCATGTTTAAGATGTAGGAGAAAACATTAATTTGCTTAGTTTTGACAGTTTTAACTTACTTCTAATAGGCACTGTCATGTTCCAGTTGCACACTACTCTGAGGGCATGCAACACTACAAACTCTTAGTTTACCTTTGTGACAGATGCCAAAATGACTTGGGATTAAATAGACCCCAATTTCTTCTAGTGCATGGAGGAAAGTTAAGCCCAGAACCACAACTGAAGTCAATAAATGAAAGTTTTGGAAAAGAAAAGGGGAAAATATTTTCAGTATTTTAAACACATGGATTTATCTTAGATTTTCTAATAAGAATTTCTTCCCTCCAAAATTCTCATGGTCCAATTATGTTACTGGAAGCAGCACAGTGTTAAGGTCTTGTGCTACTGCATCCAAACAGAAATGCTATTATTTTAATCTTGGTCACATCTATTCTGTAGCTGGTCTTCATACCCTGGACTTTAACCTATGCCTTTTAAATATAAATAGTTTGCTCAAAAAATGTAGAAACTAAATCTAAAAATGGATTCTCAAAATAAAATCTCCCAGACCACTGCAATGATGTGGGCTGAAGTGATGGTACCATTAATATCTGAATACTTTCATTTTCTCAGCTCTTCCTGTAAATCATTCCTTTTGAGAGAAGAGATTTATTGTCATGCAACAAATGTGCACTACACACACTAAATGTGCACTACACACAATAAATGTGCACTACTTTTGCACTACAAAGGCTGTATTTATGGAGAAATATTTATAAAAAGGAACAAACCACTTTTCTAAACTTCAGAAAAGCATGTTTTAATATCACATATTATGGCTGGTATCCTGGATTCTATACTTTTGCACTTCAGAATGGAAATTTACAGGGAGATTTCTCCATAGGGCATTGATGAAACTCAGTCATTACCCATTCCCTAACCTAATGTAGGTATTCAGTGCACTGCAGCATGGACTACTCCAGCCATGGAGTGTGTCTGGCAAAATAAGATGCTCTCTGTCAGGGCCAAAGTGGAGCTCCACACAGGGAAATAAGAGGACTGCAAAAGAGAGTTTCTTCTGAGTCCTTTTTTTTTTTTATGGGAGTTACAATGCTTCATGAAACTGAAACTCCGTGGTAAATCATGGAGAGAGAGATTAAAAGGTAAAGGAAGCAGTCAGGGGAACAAGATAAAGATATTGAATCCATTTCAGCTCCACATATATGGCATGGAAACATAAGGGCTTATATGGCATGTATGTTTCCATGACAGCACTGAAAATTTAGGGGTTTATAAATTAACTGCGATTTGAAGCCAGAACAATCAGACATGCCAACATAATTGTAGGAGTTCTTCCACTCCCACATGTCTCTTCCCTGATAGGGGAGGCCTTTTTCATTAAGTCCTTGTTAAGTAAAAAACGAACAGGACTCTTGGTTGTTCTCATTCTCCAGGTTTTTTATTCTTTCTTTATCAGCAATTTCTGCATACCAGGCTTTACACCAGCCTGGTGTGAAGGAGAAAGGACACCAAAAAGCCCAAAAAGCCTAAAAGGCCCAAAAAGCCTTGAACACACAGAATCAAGGTTCTCTTAAAGATAATTTACCCAATTACCACCAAGAACGTACATTATTTCTACTTTTCAACCAATTAATAACTGAACTCCTATACACATAACACTGCACTGAGGCAAATTCCAACCAATCACCCTGTGACCCAAAACACTGCAGGATATGGAGTAAATGAAGGAGGAAGAAGCCTAAAAACGACAAGGATCCTCCATCTTGTCTTCATCTACTTACCATTCTAACAAACCCAAAAATCTACATTTCTCATCCTGTGATAAATTACATATTATGCTACTACCTAATTTACATTAATGAAAATTCTGTCTCATCCCAAAGCTTACATAGCCCTCTCCATGGACAAAGGTTAAAAGTAGTATTTGTCAGAGGGTTTGGATGCTTTTAAACATGCAGAGAAATATTCTCTGCATTCTGATATATAATCCATCAAACAGAACCGAAGTAAGTCTACAAAAATAATGAAAGTAATAAGACCAGATTAAGAAGAATTAAACAGGAAAGTAACTTTAAAATGTAATTCAGACCCATTACAAGGTAGTCCTTTCCTACAGTCACCTGTTCTTTTAAGTAATGAGGGAAAGCAAAATGATGCATTTTCCAAATGTCTAATTACAACTGTTCACAGTCGATTACAAATTAATATCGGAAGCTCCAGTTTCCCGAAAAATAGAAAATTCATGGACAAGAATGTGTTTGTTATAATTTGTGGTGTTCATGTGTTATTGGCTGCACTACCAACATACCACATCTTGCAGAAATCCTACAGAATCAGACATTACAAGCTGAGTCTACAAGGGAAAAAAAAATATACTAGAGAAAACACAATATGTGAACATATAATCAGAAGCAGAAAAAAGAATAATTTATATTGTAATCAGTCCCAGGCTCTACTTGTAATATTTTTTTCAACTAAAAAAGGGCACACACCTTGGCTTCTGTCAAAGAGTTGTAAATAGCATGTGTATTATCTCAAGCAAAAAAGCACACAAACACGACAACAGCAAATGACATCATAAAATCCAATGCAAGGTGGGTCACCTAATCATTTTCAGGTTGGCCTAGAAGAAGAATCAGAATTTTAAGACATAAATCTTACTGAAGTCCCTCTCTCTACATTTTCCTCTGCACAAAAACCCAGGGGAAATCTGCTCCTGTACTAAGCTCTTTGATAGCACCAAACATTACAGTGATGTTATTATATAGTTTTAAATAACACTGGGGATAGTTTCTAAGCCTCTGCATATAATATAATAATACATAAGTCACTGCCTTTTTTATCCATTCCATGCTCTGCTATAGAAACTAAAACTTGTTCCACACACCAAAACAGCACAAAACATATGCAATCAGACACTCAAAGATTTTTCAAAAACTGAATTACCATAGTAAAAATATAAAAAAATAAGGAATGTTTTTGAAAATGGATGGTACTATGCTTCCAAATCACATTAACAACTAATAAGTGTCAAGGGCCTGCTATAACTTGGTACCAAAATAGTATTATATACAAATGTCTTTGACTAATGGATATTTTATGCTAAAGGATAACTTCTAATTCTGCTGCAAGAAATACATACTTGCCGTGCACTGCAGACTTTAGGAGTGTTGGTTAAGATATATGAATGCAAACCATCTAGGGGAAAAAAAAATCATATAAACATCAGTAAACCCACACTGGATATCGGAAGTAAAACTGTGAAGTTTCAGGAATAACCAATTGAACTCAGAGCTAGAGGAATATAAATTTTGAGTATTAGCAGATTTTTTTTGTGTCTCAGTAAGAGATAGTATTTATAGGGATGCACCAATTCAATCTATCACTATGTAAAACAAATCCTAGGAGGAAGTCAGGAAAAATTTTCTCAAAATAGCATCCTAGTTTGTTAAACACAGTATGGCATGACCCCATTCTCATGCAGCTCAGAAAAAAACAGATTCTAGTAGCAGTGGGAGGTACATGGAGTACGAGATTTCCAGTTTTTCTGAGACTCAATATAAAAAAAAAAAAATTGGCATTGGATACACTTTAAAAAGGCAAAGCCCATCTTCTTTATTTCTGTGCTCCCCAAGCCTCTGCAGTTTTTCAAGTTTTACAAACAATATCTAAAAAGACAGTACTTCCTTCATGAAATATGGGAAACACAGAAGCTTTTTCTTCACCCCAAGCACAGCCACTGGGATTCAACAGGACAAGTCCTGAAAACATGACTTTGAATAAAACATTGCAAGTAAATAAGGGTGCAGTCAGAGGCTGTGTCTATTAAAAGTATATCCTTAATCTCCATCCCAGCAGTACACCAGGATCAAACAAGTCTCTGCACCATCCCTTTTGCATTCCCTGTTCCTTACATTTCCATTCCCTATTCCTCCTTAGGAATTTCCTCCCTCGTTGTTTGAAATTTAAACATTATTTCTTAGCAGGCCTGCTTTTATTTCCTGCTTGTTGTGGCACTGCCCTTTCAGGGCTCTGAGTTCCACAGGAGGGAATATTGAGGACTTTGCCATTGCAAGGAGGCAGCAGGATACCCTGCACAGATGTGGTTGAGGTCAGAGAGCTGGGGCGAGTGTGGGCTGCTCTTCCTGAGACCAGAAGTGCCAGGAGCTCTGAAAGAAGAGCACAGATTTTATTCCAAAAAAAAAAATTACACCAGGCTTTCAAAATAGCAAAAGGCCACTCCTGTATTAGGATGGACAGACCCAGGATGGGCTAGTAAATTCTATCCCATCCTTAGCTCTGCCCTCAGCCCTGAGGTCAGCCCAAAAAAAAGCTGGGTGATTGATTCCAGTCACCCCTCTGAGCTCTTAGGGAAAACCTCTTTCTTTCCATCTCTTCACCCCAGGCTGCCTGCTGGCCTCTGCACATAAATCCTCAACATTTTATCCTCTTTCAGTAGCTTGTATTCTGCTTCATATTTATCAATAATCAATTTCTCAAGGAAGAAACGTTACCATTTTTCCTCCTTTTTCTATAAGGGACAATACAATTCCTGGTGTTACGAAAAAACAGCAGTAATGTCCTGATTGCATTAATTTGCCACTATTTGCCTAGAATAGAATCAGCCCCTTGAAAAAATGTTATTTTTAGAGGATGGAAGGAACAGAGCAGGTTTTAACCGTATTTGATATTGGCCTGCATCACCCATAACATAATTTCAGAAAACTCAGGATTCAATCTGGGCTAAGGCAATGCTCCCACAGTTGAAGTTTCTCTTGCATAATTCAGAATTTCCTGGGTATAAGATTTACAGATAAAAAGTTTCTTCCCTGCATAAATACTAAAGCAATCACTGATTCCTTCAATGTCTATTTTTCCAATTTGCTTTATTTTTTTTTTCTCACTCAGGCCATATCTTGCCTGAATAGGTGAAAGAGACTACATTATTGTCATCTCCATCAAAGATGCAAAAACACGCTACAAAGCTAAAATACCTTACCTCTCCTGTCTGCTGAGTTTCACAGTTGCTAATGACTGATACAGGAGCAGGTGCTGTTCCAAAGCCATGGGAAAGCACCAAGTTTGCCATATGACAGTAATGAAAAGGCCATAATGCAAAGTTGTTCAAGAGAGGGAAAGATGGGAAATTAAACACCTGTAATTAATTTCCTTCACAGAACATCCTCTGGCGACATCTGCACAAACCTCCCTGAGTTGGAAATCCATTTGTGATGTTTTGCAATTGGTTCAAAAGCCAGTTTTGCTCTGCAGAACGACACCAGCAACAGTGATTAAATGAAGATGGAATGCAAGGTCTTGCTGAGCATCCTCTGCTGGAGGTCAGCCAGTCACTGTATTTTTTTTCTTGTTCTCCTTGCCAACTTGTAAATGGTTCTGTTTGACTTGCTTCCCCTTTCTTTAAGACTTATGCTAGCTATATTAAAATAATAATAATATATTCATTTATTCATTTCTGAATGTTTCTAGAGCCATATCCAAAAATGTCAAATAATGTTGTAATAGAGACAAGGATCAAACAGGGGGTGCTTGACATCTTATATAGTAAGAGCTGGCAGCCTGAAATAAGTGAAGAAATGTACCATGCATGTTTTTTTTTCAAATATCTAATGTATAACAGAGAATTAGCATTAGGTGTTTTTCTGTGTCTCTTATCTACTACACATTTACAGAGGAGGAATGCAGTTTGTAACATTTATCTTCCCTGCAGTTATTATCCTGCTGAGATTTTCCAGAAGTGGAACTAAGCACAAGTGACCAGGTAGAACCAATTAACCAGACCCATCCACAGTAAAACACTGAAATTACACTTTCAGGGTACACCTAATTTGGCATCCAGATTAAAATGCAGAATAATTTAATAATTAAAAATCAAAGTCAACAGCATCATTGAAATCCTTATTCATACAGCTATGGGTGGAAAAGAGTAACAAACCTAATGCAGTTTCCTGCAGCACAAATCACTGGAAGACCAAATCCTCAGTTTGGATGACAAAACAAATTAAACAGACAGACTAAACAAAAGAGGTTTCAACAATCTGCTCGACCACCTTATTAAATATATTTCACTGTCACAAAGAGGTTTTGTAATGAAAATGTTCAGCAACATTGGTAGCTTATATTAAGTGGTCACAGTAACCTTCCTTGATCTTCTGTCTTCTCATTTCTCTAATACAACCTAATATACAATTTGACTATTTTACAGAAACTGAGTTCAATGAGATTATGTTATCAACATTTTTTCCACAATAATTGCTAAGCCTTTTTCTTGATCAGATGATTGTTCCAGTTAGCAGGTATTCCCAAGATTATTTAGTTTCTTCTACTTTTAATAAGCTTACATTTCAGTACATTGAACTCTGTCTGCTGTTGGCCTAGTCCCAAGAGAAACACTTCCTTCTAATATTAATTGCACCATGCATTATTTGTCTTGCCTTTAATCCTGGCACATGGAATCCTAGAGGCTTTGTTTTCAATATTCTATTTCAAGTCAGCTTGAGTGATGTCAAGAGAACTGGCTCATCCAGTTCAGAAAAGAAATAAATGCTTTTGGATAAAAAAATCTTTGCTTCTATATAAATTTAAGTGTTCCTCAGTAACTAAAAAAGGTTCACATTTCATATAACATGACTATAAATTACATATTGCCATAAACAACCTGCATAATTATAACTCCAACAGAAAAATATTCAGAATTAAAAACAATGTCAGAAAAACATTACCTTGAATCCAGCTCTCACTTAGGAAGGAAGGAACTTTTTGTGCTTTAGACAAATCTGCTTTGAGGTCCTTTCCAATCTGTGTTCTGAGGTGCTAAAACCTTGGAAACAGATGCACTTACACATGTCAGCAGCCCTCCTAAAGAAAAATGCAAAATAATCCTGGAGGTGAGTGGCACGTTAGACATCTGTCTGAAATCTAGAAGATTTATTTTCCATTAACATAACTTCATAAAGACACTTTAAAACACCATGAATTCCAAAGGTTTGTAAAATGTGTATGTTATGGTGGTGGTGCATCACAGGTACCTTGCAGCCACTCTTTGTGTCTGTGTGCATGCACATGTGCATTTTCCCTGGCAATGCTGCTCTCTCAGATGTTTAAGTTCTTTAGATGTCTAAGGAAGTTAGGCCTGTGAGTTATAAGCTGAGCTAAATGCTGTTAAATGCTGTTCCTTGATTAAATTGTTAAGTTACAACTTAAATACTGTTGAGTGCTGTTAAGCCTGCTGTCAGGCCATATTCCTTTTTATCCTTGCCCTTTCTCTCCTTTCATCACATGCACCTAAATACAACACACAGAGACAGTTTTCTGTCTGTTTCTGCTGGGATTGACTGACCAGATTTTATTTCTTGCTTTTTTCCCCAGTGTGCCTTAACCCTCTAGTAAGCAGCAGAGTGAACATTGCCAACGAGCGTTTTCGTGCTGTCGCTTAATATTAAATCCCTTCTTTTGCTGAGACCCTTGCTAGTCATTCTTTAAGTGATCTCAAGCACTCCTTCTCAACAATCATATTTAAGGAAGATTGATAATTTAAATAGAGCAGTTTGCTTTCAAAATCAAATTTTCTAACACACTCACAATTGTGAGTGACACAGCTCCATCTGGATGGTTAAGTTTCGAATGCATGTACGTATGTGGCCTAATAGAACCTTCTCTTTAAAATCATAGCCTCCTTTACCACTCATATTTCAGCAGTATTTCCTGATATGATGAAGCAGTTGCTCATCTAGTTTCTGAAGGGCTTTGTTTAGCTCAGTGACAGCACTGATTATGTGCAAAATTATCAGTTATCTGGTATTATCATCGAGCAGCATCATCTTCATACATATTTACAAAAATATCTCTCTCCAGGCTGTTCTACTTGTTTCCACAGGATGAATATGTTTACTGGAACACTGCCTTTTGAAAAACATCAGAGAAATCAGTTCTATGCAAACTCATTGTGAAGAGGCTCTGTGAAAGCTACAGACGGGTTTATGCTCCAGCAGCCACCTTAGCAGGGCTTGAATCACAAACAGGAACTCTGCCCTGGTGGCACAAAGGAGTTGGCACAGAGGAGTGTCAGTCTCCCTCTGCCCTCCCTCACCCCTCAGCCCCCACTGGCATGGTTTTCCAGGAAAGGAGGGCAAGTGAGAGCAGTCAGAGCTATTCCAAATGCAGCATTAGCTCTCCTTTAGCTTCCTGCCAAGAAATCTGATGGGTCAACAGGGAATGTTGTTAGGAAGGCACAATGCTTGGTGCTCGAGGTTTAAGCTTTACTGCAGAGTGAACTTGGTTAAATATTTGGAATACCTTAAGAAATACACTGTAAGCACAGAAAAGTGATATCTGCACTGAATATTCCTCTCACTCCTTTAATAATGGACCAAATCTGTGCCTGTGCAACTCTATTTTCCTCCTCAAGAAATTCCATCTTTCCATTTCCACATTATTATCTGCTTCAGTTGTGAAATTTCATTTCTTCATTGCTCTCATTCTGGTACCAGCTCTCTACAAGTTGAGTCCTATTAGAGAAATTAGGAGATTCTTTCCCTTTCATTGACCTGTACATCAGTTTATATTCATATATGTATAAATAAAAGAAGCAATAACTTTATTACATTCTGAGACTCTAAGAAGCCAATTCCTTTAACAGCTTCTTCAAAGAACGTACCCTGTCTCAACTGCAAGATCCATAATGGCTTCCAGGAAATGCTTCAAGGGTATAGAGTCTTTACTAGAATGGTACGGAGCCTTTAGTTGATTAACTGCAAAATTAGGTCTCAAATTAAAGCTACTTCGCAAATCATGCTAGTATCTTCATCAAGCTCTGGGAAATCCTATGCATTTCCAGGGATTCTCATGTTACATTTAGAGGGAAGAGTATCATTCTGTGCAAATCATACTGTGCTGAGGTTGAGATTAATCACACTCAACCAAGGCAGCAAAGGTAGGTGTGCTAATTAGTAACCATAAGCTCCCTCTGTAACCCTTAGAGACAACTGGCAGAAAGCAATTCAGGTTTTCAAAGGAATGAACAATGTTTGGAGTGTGCTCACCTCCTCTGAGTGATGACAGAGATGCTGACAAAACAACATTCTCATTTTGAGCTCCCATTCCCTTTGCAGAGCTCATCATAACAGTTATACAACTGTTACATTGTACAATTCATTTAAATACCCACATCTGGATATAAAAGCCCAGAAGGGAAAAGGCCCTCTAGGTTTCCCTTAAAACCTTTGCCCATAGCACTTGCGTGTAAAAGGAGGAATGACTTTGCCCAAGTGTTTACTCAGGAACATGCTGAACAAGATCAAAGGTAGTTAATTGCAATAAAATCAATACAATCATTAATGCCACTTGAAGTTCATAGCGAAGTGGACTCATTAAGAAGAAAAAGCGGTGGTGCGTCCACACCCTTGTAAGGAAACAGAATGATTATTGCAAATCAACCAAGCTTCATTAGCAAAATAGCAGCATTAGTCTCTCGGAGCAGCACCACCAGACAGCGGCTAGCTTATTTGATCCTGCTTCAAAATCCCTTTCTTTAAAACTTCAACCACTATTTCCAACAGCACAAAGTTTAAACTGCTTACTGTAACACAAAATCACCTACCTCAATGTAAAATTGAAGCATTCAATAAGTGAGGCAAGTAATGGAAAACCGGGCACTACATACAACAGTAAATATTTGACTGGTTCTTCAAAAGCAAATTGCAGCATTTCAATATTTACTTGCACTCAGAATTGCTGATGGTTTCCCTGCTGTGCAGTAAAAGAGAAAAATTATAAGTGCGTTCATAATCACTTGACCTTCCTTCTAAAAAATTATATTTGCCAAAATATTCTCTGCATTCCCCTTGTTTGTGAAACAGAAAACGTAAATTCCAAGCACATTTGGAAGTGCTACTGGTTTGAAACAGTGTCTCAAACTTTGATTTTCCTATCTGCTTTCTGCCCTAGAGCCAAGAGCAATTTCTCACCGCGACATGATGGATCTGGCGTACTCAAACTGCACCAGCATGAACTACCATCAGCTCTTGCTGAGCATCCATCTCACGTTAGACACAGCTCCTAGCATGCCTGGGCTACAGGGGCAGTCGTAAGAGTAACAGGGGCTGCGTGCACATAGCTCTTTGATTCGGAACAAAAATGAGTCCTCTTGCTTCTTACTTCCACAGGTGTAAAATCCATGGAACACAGATGACAGGTATCTCCTCTCTTCCACCATGTGCTCTCCTGATAGCAAAGCATCACCACACACAGTGATAAGGATATTGCAAAGTATCACTCCATTTTTACAATTAAAAATATTTGGAAGAAATCGCATCTAAAATAGTAATGAGAACTTGCCTGTCCAAACCTTTCTTCAAAATTAAATATCCATTTAACTCAACCAGGTGACACAAAAATTCACCTCATTTTCTACCACACCCNGAACCAGGCAATGCACTCTTCCTAGGATTGGTAGTATGATATAGTATATTTTCTTTTAAAGGTTCAATCTGATTCTTATTCTGAAATACTTACTCTATAAATGAAGGGCCAAATCCTTGGTTATGCCTGAAAGCATCACTTCAGCATTATCTGTATTTTTCCACATCAAACCTTGAGTTTTTCGTAGTGAAAAGTGAAAAGAGAGGGCTGATTTTTCTCACTTTGTCCACCAGAAGTTAGACCAAGTGGTTAAGCAAGACTTCTAGGCTGTCCTTGGTACCAGTATTGAGAAACATCCATCTGCAGAGGGCACTCCATCCCATTCCACTGCAAATGTCAGGGCACAGAATTGCAGCCACCTATCTGCTCACCACTGAATAAATGAAACAGATGCTTTTTGTCAGAGAACTAAAGATGAGGAAGTCATCTCAGAGAGTGTCTCTGTCCAAAGCAAACCAGGTAATACATCAATAAAAGCAAACCTCAACCTGCATTTATGGAATGATGGCTGCAGCGAAACAGTAATTCCTGACCTAATTGTACATCAACAGCAAGAGTGTTTTAGAGAAAAGTAAAGAACATATTGTGATTAAGTATAACTATGCTACACATATTTACGTTCTGCTAAAGATAAAATGCTATACAAATGTAGCAGAGTATTTTTTTCCTTATGATCACAACACTCTTTTAAAAGCGTTATGAAGTAAAACGTGTTCTTTTTCAAACACTTGGCTGAAACCCTGTGGCTGAAAAGCATTAGCCCATCACTAACCTGAGAGACTGGGTTTTATAGATGACTATGAAAGGAAAAAAATTTTTTCAAGCCTAATTTTATATTTTCTACCTTTGCCAGCTTTTATGAGTAACTTTCAGCACTCTTTGCATGGCTTTTAATATATTAAAAATAATGAATAAAGGAGGCTCTAATGGGAGAAGTCAAATATGACAAAATAATTAAATTACTAAGCATCCAGAAATCTCTTGCTTTCCAGATCTATGAGTTAAATATATGGCAATTCAATTTCCTTAAATACTTGACAGGATCTATTTTGTATGAGATTTCTTTGCTAACAGGCTTTCAGTCACATTAAGTGCCCACAAAGTGCACAGAAGCTGTATTTTACTGCACAGCCCTAATTGAGCTGTCTGGGCTAAAGTAGCTGAATGTTACAGAAATGTTTATTATACAAATCCATTTACTCTCAAACTAGAAAAGGACATTCCTGCACATTTGAGTGCAATTTATCCTAGAAAGAAGAAAGCAGAAGGTCTTTTATCAGCCCCTCAGATCAGTGAATTATGCTTATGGACTTCTTTTACAAGTCAAAATCTGATTTCGCTTCAAACTGCAAAAGAGCAAAGTCTCAAATGCCTCTCAGTTATTTTTCAATTACATTTAATATCTTTTTCAACAAGAAGTATAAGTTAGTTAATTGCAGCTTTCCATTGCTACCTCAGCAGCACTCTATGAATGGGGAAATGATATATTTTTGTGTTCAGTAAATAATTTTTTGTCCATTTTTGCCGTTTTCCTATAACTTCATTTGGTATTTGTTTTTCCAATTCTTTTGAGCATCTAACCATCCAATTTAAGTTAAATGTTTAGACACACAGAAGTTACACAGAAAGCAAGAAGTAAAAAATCCAAAATCCTACACAAGAAAAACAAGTGTGGCAGAAAAATCACACATCCCCAGAATCCATATCTATGTATCCCATAGGTTTTCTTCGTGGTAGCAAAGGAGGTAGATGATGGAAACCAACCCTCAAACAGATGAAAATCCACCTCTATTACAGAGTAGGGATGTGTTGCAGGATCGAATTCAAAGAGTAAAAATGGTAGCAAAGATGTAAGAACTTTAAATACAAACTTGACCTGCTTTCCTCATTTCCAAATACTTCTGAAATTTCTTATTATATAAATAAAGAGGCTAAAAAAAACAACAAAGCAAAACAAAACCACAACACACAAAAATTATATTTTGATTTAAACTCAGCTTTTGCCTGAGTCTGGACCTACTTAGGCAACCCAAGGTACTTCAACCTGAAAATTAAAAAGGGCAAAGAACACCGGCGAAAAGCAGAGTCTGAGAATTGTATTCATTTGTAACCATAAGGCTCCAAAATAAAGTAATCTAAAAAACTATTTTTACAGTAGGCCTTCTTCCCGACACACCACCAGTGTAATTACAGGCATGGATATTTGACCACAAGGTGGAAAGAAGCTTGCACACAGGACCATAAAGTAGTCTATGCTCTCCTCTCAAACCCTCTTTCCCACCTCTGCTTTTCTAACTAATTTTATTTTATTTCATTTACTTTTCTCAAGTGTCCTCTGATTACAGTTCAGTTTCAACACCAGAACTGCACCTTGACTGACCAATTTTTCCCAGGTGTCCATGTCTGGCAAGCATTTCATAGTAATTAAAAATTTCTCTACTCTATTTGGAGGGTGCACAGATAATCAAGAGGCAGTGACTTTGACTGATAGTCACTGTCATGGAAACTGAAGGACGAAATTTTTTGAGTGAGTTTAATTTCCTTGAAGGAAAGCTGGGTCAATAAAATATTCCAAACTATCACTGAGACGTATTTTTGCCACATGCCATGTTGTTTAGAAAGACGGTAAAAATGCCAGGGATTGGCACAATGGAAGAGATTTACTGCAGCCATCTGAATTCCTTATGCATCTTATTTGTTCTGGAACAGATCATCTTCTCAATATTCCTTGACTCTCCTTTGTGGCATGGCATATCAACAGAATGAGCAATAAAACCACAGTGAAGCAACTTTCATTGCCAAGAAATTAAGAGAGAAGCTGAATCTGATGGATTTCAGCATAATGATGAGATGTATCAGCAAGGAAGTGTCACAGGGTCTTCATAGTATGCAGATCTATGTGAAACAGAATAACTTCATGGGCTGCATCTCAAATTCCAGCGTGGAAAGCTTTAAGGTAATTCTGACACATTCTAGTGCCAGTAAAAGTTGCAAAAGGGAGAAAACATGAAAGATGTCTTCCTCAAAAATTAAGAGGTGTGAGTTAACTCAGTGGACTTGGAAGCATTTGAAGATGAAATTTACCATTAATTTCACCTTTAAACAAATGGGGAAAAAAACTCTGAATATAAGAATAATGTCTAGTAACAAAGAGAAATCCTGCACAGAAATTTCTAGTTTACTGAACAGATTTCTCAGTTCAGTTTATTAATAATGTTAAACAACATTACTTTAAATCTGAGACAAATTTGGTAATTTTTTCCTTCCCTCTTTTCAAGGCTGGACAGGAAATATCTTTTGATCTTCAGTAAAATATTGCCTGGGAATAATTTGAATCTTACTTCCAAGTGGATTTAGCAAAAGTGATGTGAAACACTTTATATAAAAGCTCTAGGAGATCTTAAACACCACATAAGCTAAATTAAATGGTGATTATAAATAACACTCTAAAGAATTTCAGGACAGGTCTCCCTGAGATGAGCAATTTAGTTGAAATACATATTTCAGGAAAAATTGTAGTGTTGGTTTGGTT
>VZTB01018175.1:0-89564 GCA_013397245.1 Thryothorus ludovicianus
AGAAAAACTGATTGTAACTTGCAGAGTTACTGGTCCTCTGTGAAGATACTGGGAAAAAAAGAAAGATTATTAGTTCAGAATGCCTAGGACACCATGTTTCAAATTTCTGTTATCATTGTAAAAGTCCTCTCAGTATTAAATGAGTTTTTATTGTAGAAGCCATAAGAATGTTTTTTGGTGTGCTAACAGTAGCAAAGGCACAGAAACACACACCCACACAAAAGTTTATGTACAAATGTCTAGCACAAAGGCTGGAGGCATGACAGTGTTGTCAAATGATGAACACTTAAAGCTTGCTGTACACTTCAGGAAACACAAGACTAGCAGACACTGAAAAGTCTGAAGTAACTTCCTCCCCTCCAGCATGCTTTTGTTTTTGCTTATTCCCCAGTATAAGCTTAGTATCAATATTTTTATAGATGACATTTATATCAAAAGCATTTTCACTACACATGGTAGCACAGAGCAAATAAGAGAACATTAATTTAATTTTGCATGAGGTGCAGCTTTAGATATATAGTTACCATTAGCCTTGCTGAGTGTAGTGGAGCTAACAGCGGTTCTGTTCCCAGCTCAGCTACTCCAGCTTAGTAAAGCAGCTATGTGGACTCAAGCCAGGGAGTTATGCCCACACAATGAGACTCTACACAAATGAAGCATTTGCAAATGTGCGTAATTGCGCTCTTTAGCAGACCTGGTCTCGTGTGCCCAATATTTCTTTCCAGAATCTATTATTCTCTTCTACTCTGCTATGTTCAGTGTTAATTTTCAGTTGATTCTGAAGTATATAGCTGCTTCTTGGATTGTTAGGCAGTACATTAAACTTTCAATAAATGCCATTAATTTCTACACCCACAGGAATATGATTTACTCCAATGTTTTAATCCAATATGAACTGCATTGACAAGGAGAGTTATTTGCCAATGTTTTGAAGGCAGGCAGGGTGAGAGGGAAAAGTCTTTACATTTTCCAAGTTTATATCTAGGCCCCAGATGGAAACAATTCTACAACAAGAGAGCAAAATCTGGTAGGATATTCTTGAGATCTTTTAAGTTCAGCAGCACGTCACTGGTACTGAGGCCAATTTTCCAGAAGACTGATTTGAATAGCAGAAAAGAGGAGGAGAGGAAGGCCAAGTGGAATTTTAAGTTAACCCACAGTGTGTTGCAGTCTAACATTAAATGGAAATTTTATATAAAACAACAGGAATTATAGAATTAGCTCAGGTTACATGTTTGCCTCAGTTGTTAATAATAACTGATAATATATGTGCCTGTGGTTTTTAAAAGGAAAAGCCTTCAGCACTTTAAAGGAGGCAAGTGAATGATTCAAATTTCTGTTACTGATTACAGTACTTACAGTACTTTAGAAGAACTGTATTTATAATCCTAACATTTGTCTTTGACATCGGAGGCTTCAATCTGCGACACTTAAAAAGCTTCATATATTTCGTTGCAAAAACTTAACATTGAAGCAAATAAATGATACCCCCTATCAGCTGACATATCTTTCAAAATAGATTGCTATACTAATCAGTAAGTGAAAACAAAAGGTCTTTTAAAGCCTGCCAGCAAAGATGGAATGAATTACTTCTAAGATGCAAGACTGCAGAGTTGGTAGCCTGCTAAGTAATCATTCTTGGAGATTATTTGCCTTTCACAGTTCTTAGAGAAAGTTTCATAGCAAAATTAACTTCCAATTTAACATTTGTTTCCTAGCAGAGGAAAGATAGTTTTGTGGATTAAAGCTGAGGACTTCTGGACTAAGATTTCCTGGGGAGCTTTAATCTTAATCTCCCTCTACTTCATTCTGTGTGAGTAAAATGGGATAAAAATGGGCTGCCTATAGCACTCAGTGAAAGCTTTTTTTGGTGGAAATCATGTCTTGTGTGGGGACATAGAGCTCTTGTGACCAAGTGGTTCTGAACTCAGGTCCTTTGGGTCCTATTGTACAAAAAAAAAGAAGAAAAATTATAAGAGATCAGGCTGATATATCACATGCTCAGGGAGCTGTATCAGATGCACTACAGCTGACAGAAAGAAAAGTTGGTAAAATGACTTTTAATTAATGACTTGGGAATTTTTTTCATGGAGCTGCCAGGAGTTTCATGAGTCCTGTGAATGTTTGTTGCTTGTATAAAACCATTTTGACAGACAATCATCCTTTACAAGGACTCTGTGAACTCAGATGAAATTACCAAAACTAAAACAAGTGAATGTATTTTATTAGGTGTGAGAAGAGCTTTCAGCTCAGATAGCTTGTTTATTTTGAAAAGCCTGAGGCTTAGGTAACTACTAGAAACAAATCCCAAAAAAGTGATGCTGATGTTGAGTCTAAGCAGTTGGAACTTGAAATAATTTTTCAAATTATTGTCTTCTCCTAAAGCAAGAGGATTTTCCCATATTTCTTGTAGCATCAAGTGTCTCATTCTTAAAAAATCACTTCTAGGGGTCTAAATAAGAGCTTTAAATTTTCAAACTTGAAATAATTACCGGGTAAATAAAGAGATGTATAAATCAGCATTAGAATAAGATGAAAAGCTAAAATAAATACCCAAAATATCTCAAACATGAAAATAAAAAAGGAATAAATATGGATTTTTGAGCCTTGCAACAGTAAAAGAGGTATTTTTATTTCTTTTTTATAGAAATTACTTTGATTTTTTATACAAGTATGTAATACTAACTTTCTACAAATGTGCTTTCCTGAAGGTTGAAATTTTTGATGGGTTGAAAATGGTGTTTGATTACCTACTGTGCATTGCAAATTTGAGTTTCTTCAATCAACCTGCCACTCAACTTCTTCTACTGTAAATAAAATTCACTGAAAAAAACCAAAGTCAAAAAGCAACACTGAACAGGGAATTCTGCTCTTAAGGTACAGATAAAGACTCTGCTCTGAAGATAATCATTCCTGTCTCTCATTCCCTCCTGTGTTCCTAGCAGTCCATGCAAAGTGGCTTGAAAAGCAGAAGTCAGGGAGCAGTGAAGTAAAATGAGGGCAGCGGGGCACAAGGGCACGCTCCAAATGGAGAAGACACAGCGAGTTCAGTGAATGACCACCTCATCACAGGAATTTTCATGTTCGTGCAGTTCTTCAAAGCTGGTTCAAGCAGAAAACAGTTAAATGGAGCATAACCAGATATGAACTAATCAGTTGTTTTGTACTTATTACTGCTCAGGTCAGCATAACCTTTCCATATTTTGATACACTTTTAATCTCACTTTTCAAGCAAAAATAATTTCGCTCTTCTGGCACAAATCTCACTCTCTTGAAATATTTTTTTTAAAACAAAAGGTTACACATTTTAGAGAAAAAAACCTCAAGGCTGTAATTAGAACTAAACAGACAGAAAGAGGTATTTTACACAAACATTTACACTTATCTGGTTGTTTAAATTAAATTTTTTGAACTTTCATACAGCAAATATGTACGTCCCACAAATGCCTGTGTCATCACCAGGAATGTATTGCAGATATGTTTATAGGAGAGTTTAAAATGCACAGTCATGAAACCTACATTTTGAATTAGTGATTAGTAGTGCTTGTGCATAAAAATTTTTGAGCAAGGGTTGGGACCAAGTGACCCACAGAGGTTTCCTCCAACTCAAAATGTTCTATGATCCTATTAAAATAAATTTTTATTAATTACTTTTATCTAATCACTATGGAGATTCATCTCATGTGACTCTGTTTAAATCAAAATGGCTTAGCAAAACGC
This sequence comes from Thryothorus ludovicianus, assembly GCA_013397245.1. Taxonomy (NCBI): domain Eukaryota; kingdom Metazoa; phylum Chordata; class Aves; order Passeriformes; family Certhiidae; genus Thryothorus; species Thryothorus ludovicianus. The sequence continues at coordinate 3,721 of VZTB01018175.1, forward strand.
ATAAGCTACTCACAATCCCACTGTGAGCAGACAATTCTTCAAAATAAGTTTTCTCACCGCCCTACACAGACAACAAAATTATTGGTGGAAAATTGGAAGAAATCATAACTAGGACAGAGAAAAAAACCAAAACCAAAACCAACCAACCAACCAAAACAAAAAATCACACAAACAAACAAACTAAAACAACAAAGAACCCCAAAGCCCCCCTTAACCCCAAATAGATAAATCACCAGTAATCAGCTTATATGACACAGCATGTGAATAGATGACAAAATCCACAGAGCCAAAATTTCTGTTTTTATTGAAATGATTTCTGCATTTCTGTGAAATGTTAAATTTTTTAGCTTTTTTGTTTACACATTTTGTTTATTTATGGTAAATTATGTTCAAAATAGTAAACTTTGTTAGAAAAGGTTCGGATTTTGCAGCTTTTGAACAGTTTGTAGTGTCTATTAACTTAAAGTTGTCTCAGTGAAATAGGTAAACGGTGCTCTCAGTACTTGTTTTCAATATGAATTCAAGTTCTAATAATAGAAGCTCATTATTTCTCCAGACTTTTCCTTTGTATTTTCATCGTGTGTTTCATCACAATTTAAGTTATAAAGCAGTTTGTGCACAGGAAAAGGTGACAATAAGCAGAAACCTCTATAGCTTCTTGCATAATGTGTTTGCAATGTAGCTATCTTCTTTTATCTCCTCAGTTTGTTAAATATAAAGAATAATAATAGTCAGACTATAGAAGATGAGACCTTGGAAGACATAGTGGGCCCAATATGTGTTAAATACAGCTTCCATGTATATAGTTAAAGCTGTTGGCTCAAACCTGCCATGAGTCATGTTCCATTATAGCAATGAAGTGTCAGCCAAAAAAATTTGAAATAAAACCCAGATTTCTCCTCCTTGAAATAGACTGTAGCCTAATTAAGTTAAAATGTATATAGAGAAGCTGGGTCAAAAGCACAGGATAACAGAACCATGACCTGAATCTTCCACTCTGAACAGTTAAGGAAGATGTGGGGTCCAGTGGACCAGATCCTCTTAAACCCAAGGGACAAAGGGGCATCGTCACAAAACTGAGGCTACACTCTCAGTCCAGGAGATTTTGCATTTGGAATTCTCCCTGGTAGATGGAAACTGTTGCTCTTTACAGACATTTTTGGCTTTTAAGCAGAGTCCTTCCCATTTCAAAACACTTCACTTAAATGCTTAATCCCCCAGCACTACATGCTCCATGACCTTTGAGTATTTACCTAAATGTATTAAAATGCACTTTGAATCAGGTCTAAATAAAGGGATGGAGAAAATGATAGCAAGATGATGAGGTGGGAAGTAAGCCAATGGGAGGAGCATACAGTTCACAGGGATGATGGAAATCTAGCATTCTTTGTCAAAATAAGATGTGAGATGCAAGGGGTCTCCTAAAGTATGATCTAACATTCAGATTTTAAAAATCTGAAAACACATTCTCCTGTGTATATTCTTGAATGAAGCAGTTCATTCCCATAAGATGAGAGAGTATCAGTGATGTGGATCCATCTACAGTTTGAAATTTCCTCCCTTTTCAAAATATCTATTTACAGCTGCTTTTACAGTTTATATTTCTTTATTGAATCCTTTCAAAATATTAAACTTTACACTAGCCCTAGGAAGGCAGAAAACCCCCCAGTTTTCCTTATCTTTTAGATACTCTGTTTTTTTAACCAAAAATTAATTACTATTAGCTTTCTTTCTGTATCAGAACTCTTAATATCTTAATTACTACTTAGTTCATTCTCACTCATAACTTAAAATTATTGAACATTTTTTTTAGCTATAAATATGTTTCTTTAACAGGCTCTTCATTTATGATTCTATCTTGCAGAAAGTCTTTATTTCTGGGCTAACAGGCAGTTCTTGCTTGCTTGCTTGCTTTTTTCTTCCTTGCTTTATTGATTTCCTGCTTTCTCTCTCTCATTCTCTTTCTTTCTGTCTCTCTCTCTCTCTCTTTAATTTGAGGAATGTCAGATCACAGAAATACCTCCTGTAATAATTATCTTTTTTAGCCCAAAATAAAACAGAGCAATTGAGATTCATTTGAAATGTTATCTTTCCATTTCCTACATTGAGCACACATTAAGGGCAGTGTACATCAAGGACAATCACACCCCTCAGCCATATTTTCTTGCAAATATTAGGAGACGATACATGAAACTTAATAAGAGTTTGTTTCTCAAATCCTACACATAAATTTAAAACAGAAACTTTGAGGCTGGTACCCTTCTATGTAGTATAGGTTTTAGCTAAATTTAACTCCAGTAATTTGAAGTGTATTCATCTAAATTTACCTAGTGTGACAAGCAGACACTTTATTGGCAGATCTTTCTCAAATGAGAAGGATTTCTTCACAGAATTTATATATTATTTATACTGCAGTAGTCCCTGGAGATTCAGTAATGGATGGGAACTAGTTGCATCCAGCAGGAGAGGACAGTGTGCAGTCGTCCCATGGAACAACAGAGCAGTGAGCCTTTTCCCCCAAAACTATAAGAAAAGCAGAGATCCTATTACATGCTTTCTCAAGGGACAATTATGAATAAACATGACCAAAGCATTCAGTTCCATGACTGAGAAATGAGGAGAAGCCAAGGCAACGTTTTCAAAATAATGGTGTACATTCTACTGAAGAACAGACTGAAAGGTGACCTGTGTAGCTTTTCATACCGAGAATTCTCTACAACAGTCTGCAGCCACTGTCCTCAAAAGGGAATCTTGCAATAGATAGAATGCATAGGCACTGTTGGGAACTTTGCAGGCTTCATCGGTTTCACTGAGAAATGTCTGATGGACTTCTCAGAAGGGGCTTTCCCATTCTGTTCAACAGATGAGATGGGAAAGAGATTTTGTGTTGGGCACATAAAAACATTAAATAATAAATCAGAGACTTTTAAGAGCTGGTAAATTCCTGTATAGCTACAGTTGTCAAGCACAGTAATTAATTTTTCAGGAAGGAATAAAAAATTAGATTTGAATGCTCAGAGAATTGAAAAAGGGCAAAGGAAAGAGATACCATCTACATATTCAAATGCACGTGAGATATAAACAACATTGTAGAATCATAGATTGTCTTGAATTGAAATGAACCCATCGGAGTCATCAAGTCCAGCTCCCTGCTCTTTGCAGGACTGCCTTTCACTAAATGGTGTCATACCTTGACTCCAGGGCTCCTTGAAATCTGCCAGCCTTGATGCTGTTTCCGCTTCCTTGGAGAGCCTGTGACCAACTGCCCTCTCAGTGAAGAACTTTTATCCGATGTCTAATCTGAAGTTCCCTTGAAGCAGCTTCTTTCCATTTCCTTGTGTCCTATTGCTGGTCATTGGAGGGAGGAGAACCCTCTAAGTCCTGTAGAGATCCAGTGCAGAGGATTGTCTGCCCAACACATTTCCCAGTAGATTTAGGAAGACTGGTTGAATTTTTAAAGAATTGTATACATCTACTCAGGCATTCTATCTGATACTGCTTAGATTACCTGCAGTTGTCTTTACTCTGACATGGACTCACATGTGTCCTTATCCCATGTTTTTGCAGTCCACTCCTTTCTTTAATTTCTGGATACTTTGCAGTCTGTTCCCCTTACAATTCCTAAAGCTGAACCATTGCTTTTACTTGTTAATTGCCTTTGCTTCTTCTGTCACTAACAACAACACGCTATACTAGATGGCAAATATTATCATACCTTATCAGACCTGTTAGGCTTATAACCATCGTGTTTTTAATTGTTGAAAAGGTCTTCGTCTTTCTCACCCCTCTTTAGCCATTAAGTGATAAATAGGAGCCCATTTCTCATTTCAAGGCTTGTAGAAGGAAAATGAAGGTTCTTCTCTTTATCTCCATTCTTTTACTTGTGGAAGTCTATCACTTCCGTCCATTATCCTGTAACACTGTTCAGAGAAATGCTCTGACTACATCAGGTTCACCACTTACTAGAGCAGACTAGAATATAGACTTTATGACATTGGTAGTTTTGACTGAATAAAAATGATTTATCTAAAAGCTTTCTGCTTTAATATGTGATTTTTTTTTTTTTCAGTTGAAAGCTGAACAAAGAAAATATTATTTTGTAAACTTTAAAATAGACCTGAAAGTGTCTCATTATACCACCTGGTAACCAGTTCTGAGATATGAGGACTCTTTTCCCTATATGGGGTAAATTCCCCAGCTGAATTGTATCCCCTATGGTACATCTTCCTTTTAAAACCTTGCTTAAGCTGCTCTAGTGCATGATGAAATGTCCAAATCTGCAACATATCCAGGAAGATGTTGGAAGTTTATTGGGAATTTAAGCGTTGATTTTGCAAGTAGTTATAGATACTTGTGACATATTTGATACAGATGTTTTTCAAAAACATCTTGTTCTTTCAAGTACCCACATGGGTATTCTATTCCCTAGCAGTTGTGTGAATTTACCTATGGCAGACCCCCAGTGATTTCATAGAACAATGAATAACTTCTACAAGATGCTTGAGTTAGAGAAGTAGATTTTGCAGAATCACCAGATAGTTTAGTTTGGGGGGCCCTCTGGAAATAATTCAAAGCAGTGTCACTTGGACTGGGTGACACAAGAACGTGTCCAAGTGGGTTTGGAGTGTCTCCAGAGAGGGAGACTCCACACCTTCCCTGGGCAGATGCTCCAGTGCTCTGCAACCCTCAGTGAAAGGAAGTTCTTCCTTGTATTGATGTGGAACTTCTTGTGTTTTTTTTTATGCCCATTGCTCCTTGCCTTGTTGCTGGGCTCCTCCATTCTCTTGGCACTCACCTTGGAGATCTTTGTTGTGCATTAATGAGGTCCCATCTCAGTCTTCTCCACTCTAACCAGGCCCAGCTCCTGCAACGTCTCCTCACGAGAGGAGATGTTCCAGACTCTTAAAGATCTCTTCTGGCCTTCTCCAGTAGCTTCTTGGCTTCCTAGTCCCCTTTTGAAACATCCTCAGAATGTTTTTATAGCATGAGGATTGAAAAAAAAATTTTAAAAGCCCTTATACTTTGAAGAATACATTTTCAGTTGCTTTCACAATAAATTCTGAATTTTTTCTTTAGCAATCTTCTTCATCCTGTGACTATCTGCCTCTTTGATTGTATTTTCTGCTTAGAGACATTCAACAGTGAAATGCCTCATTTTAAAAATAGTTTGGGATAAACATTCCCAGATTTTAGAAGTCATAGATATCCACAAGTCTTTCTCAATAGTTTGTACTCCCTTGAAACATGTTTTATTACTCAGAGCGGCATCTACTACCTTGATTGACCTTGTCTGACTAGATTTGTTCACTTTCGTTCCTTTTCTAGTATTGATCAGTGCATAACCTCTTTTTCAATTGTCTATAGATATCTTAAGAACACACAGAGAATGCAATATAAGCAGGAAGAAAGGAAATACACATTTAATCCTGAATTAAATCCCTTGCTGAAATGTTATGAAGAAAATCAATATTGGGCAAGATCCTCACCTGGTGTAGATTGGTGGAGCTCTGTGAAAGTGAATGAGCTCTGAAAATGTATCCCCACTGAGAACCTGGTACAATATGTTTTATACAAAGGAGAAACACAGATCCGCTGATATTGAGTTGCTGTAATATAATTTTATCATAAATTTCTTATCCATAGCATGTTTCAGTTTGTATCTTAAATCATATTTTGTATGCTTGGCTTCTTAAATGGGTTGAGGCAATCTCATCGCATCCCCTCTTATTCTAAATAAAATCCTGCAGCATCATTTTTCTGGCAGAACTGTAGGAGATGAATAGAAGGTAATAAAAACATGGGAGGCTGCCTCAGCTCAGAGCCTAGTTAAGCTTGCTCCTTTCTTGATCTCAAGTGTGTTTGGTCTTTTCCTCTTGTCTTTGGGATGATTCTCCCACTTCCACCTCGCCATTCAAATTGCCTTAGGTGGTTCCCAGAGGGGAACAGCAGTCCCACAAAGTAAGTGCTTGATCTCAGTATTCAATGCCTCACAGTGGAGTGGGTACTTACTATGAAGGGATCCGGCCTCTCAAGTGGAATAAGATGAAGCTGCTGCCATCTCAAGTGAAAAATCAAGTGTACAGATCAAAATGGTCTATTAATACAGACATTTGTGGCTCTATTTTTTACAATTACAGAATGCCCCGTTCATAATTTACATTATATCCACAAAGCCCTACACTTTTTACATCAGACATCATACCAAGAGGACCAGTAAATGAGAAAATAATAGTTTTTTGCATGGTACCATCTATTTGGAAGTGACAGTGAATCCCATTATCTTCTAAAAAGCTTTCTTTGTCATAATCTATTGAAGTTCAACATCCATGCTGCAATTCACAATGAGTTTGTTGGACTTTTTTTATTTGGTATGCTCTATTGCTGAATGTTCTATCTGTGTGGGAAATTTTGACACAACTGAGCCATTGAAGACTGCTTTTATATATCTAATCACTTTAATCTCTTCCTTGCAAATTTATACACAGTTACATTGCTGTAGAGATGAAGTGCTCATGCATACTTATATCACAAAATAAAATAGTCTGGTTTAGAGAGAACTCAGTTGTTACAAACTCATGATTTACAGACTGAAGCATAGTTTTAAATTAAATTAATAGGTGCTTGTAGGAAAGGAATCTTTGATAAACTGAAACTTGAGCACATTTAATTGTACCATGACTTATCAGTTGTGTTTGCCATTTCACACCGAGCCTCTGTCACAATTACTCCAGATAGTCATACTTTACTCCACATGTTGTCATACAACTGCTTTCTACTTTTCTGATTTACTTTGCCACAAAGTGCAGTGTCAGCACAGATCTGAGTGTTATAATTCATTTTTAAAGTATGAGATTTTAAGTAGCATATTGCAATTTTTTGTTCAGATTGGAGTGATGCAAACCATGATCCCAAACCAGATGAATAATATCACTGTCCTATGGCCTACAGTTTGAAATAGGGTTTGATTTTATGATAAACACATTTCTGCCATTACAAATAGAATAAAAACAGATTTACAATGCCATGGCATTTTATTAGGAAAATGTGAAAACAACAGTTTTACGATGCTCAGTTTGTGGTCTAGTACATTCCTCAGTGTTATTACAACTCAGAGTACACATTCTCATTCTCTGGGCCAATGTTATTAAAAACACAATCGGGAACACTTTTCAAATGCTGCCAGCAGCCCTTTAAGAGTATTTCATCAATAGGTGTGCTGGTAGTAATATTTTTTTTTTTCTTTTTTGACTACCAGTCTCTTTGTATTATGGTTTTACCTCCCAGCAGGCTCAGCTCCTCAAGAGCAGCTCTGTTGGTCCAAGGTCAAGGATCTACAGTGCTTCTGCAGCTGCAGTTTTGGCAAAACAACTTCATGTCCCTGTGGCCCTCCCTGAGCAGTGGCCGAAAGACAGGACTATCAGTGGCTGATCCTGTCTTCTGCTCAACTGATAATTTCACAGAATCACAAAATGGTTTTGTTCAGAAGGGGTCTTAACAACCATCTTGTACCACCCCCCTGTCATTGGCAGGGACACCTGCCACCAGACCAGGTTGCTCAAAGCTCCATCCAGCCTGGCCTTGGACACTTCCAGGGATGAGATATCTACGATTTTTCTGGGTGACCTGTTCCAGGGCCTCACAGCTCGTACAGGGAAGATTTTTTCCCAATCTCTAATCTAACTCTACTTGCTTTCAGTTTGAAGCCATTACGCTTTGTCTTGTCACTACATCCTCTCATAAAAAAGACCCTCTACTTCTTTTTGTAGGGGCAAAATCAAGTTCTTAAATCAAAACTCTGTAGTGAAGCCTGGTCCAAAGCTTGCTGCTTGGTACTTCTGGAAATGGAGCCACCAGAAGGTCTAAACAGATCTTAGGATCCCAACTTCTGATATCCAAGAATGATAGCTAAGGTCTTCCACTCTGACTCTTCTTAACTGGAGTGGTCTTGGGTCAAATGCTGATGGCTTTGGAAAGACATAGCTCTAAATTTTGAGGTCTTAAATCAGAGTTTCCAATGGTGGAATAAATTACTCCCTGCACTTTATAAAACAAATTAAAGTGAGTTGTGACAGCACTTACATGATATTTTTTACTTACTAGGTCCTTTGGCTTCATTTTATAGTTCCATGGGCAGCTATACAGCTACACAAATCCAAAATGTAATAGATATCCTAAGGAACAAAAAATAATCCCCTGTTCATAGAGGACTGTTTGAATTGACTGAGGTTTTTGAAACCTAATACTAAGGATCCAGAGAGCTACCAAAATTTTGTTGTTTTTTTTTTTGCATACCTTGGAATCTCATTAGTAAGGATAACATCTACAAGCCACCCTTTTTTGTCTCTTATGACAAAGTGATATATGTGTCACTCAGACAGGGTTATGATAAGGACAGTCACCCTAATACTGTCAATTGTACTAAATTAGTTGTGCTAATTCAATGCTAATTAACTCTCCAAATGAAAAAGTTAGCAAATATCCTACCATTTGCCAAAAAATGCACAGCCTTCATTCAGTTGGTTCATTTTAACAGCAGCCTAAGACACCTATACAGAATTCTGAAGCCACAGTCAATCTGCAGCACTTATTAGAGCCCCAAAAGCTTACAGGATAAAAGACTGAGCACAAGGATTTATAATGCACTCAATACAACTCACACTCATTGGGTCATCTATGTGACTTGAGGATTTTCCAAATATATTAGTACAAAATGCTCCAGGCATCCATTCAGATCCCAGAAGCCTGTAGAAGCTCTCGGATCTTTTGCCAGATCCCAGAAACCTGTAGTTATCCTGGCTGTTTTGTTTTGATGCATGGATTGATTCTTATCCTTTCTACATTGTTATTCCTGCCTTTTAAAAAAGCATATTAATATTCAGAGGAAAAGGGAAGACAAACAAGGAAGGAGAATTTATCTCTTACTAACTTCTGATGGATCCTTCAAATCGATTCCTTTCAGTTGTGCCTGTCACTTTCCATTCTTTAAGGAATTTAATTTTTAATGTCAATTTAGGCAGCCCACTGACTAAAAAAAGGCTTAGACAAAGGAAAGGAGATGTCTCTTTACCAGATGGCAAAAAAATTATAAAGACTAGAAATACTGAAGGATGGGGTGCCATCTACAGGGGCCTGGACAAGGTCCAGTCTCTGTATGGGAGAGTCAAAGGGTGAGCTGTCTAAAGCTGAGGCTAAAGAAGAAGATGAGAGGGAGAGATGCAAATTTGTTAAGAAATGCTGTTGCAATGGACTGGGAACTGAGGACATGGCTACGATCAGTCTTACTCATATCTCATAGCCTTGAATCACTGGGGCAGAGAAAAGGGGGCCCACACCACGTCAAATGGTTGAATTCATCTAGAGAGAAATGGTTGCAAGAGTAAAATTAATAAGTTACACTAGTTGGTTTCCAATTTTATCCAGTCTAATTTAGGTTTTTGTCATTAAATCAAAATTGTATTTTTCCTGAATGCAATTGCAACATAACCAATCAGATGTATGTTTTGCAGTATTTTCCCTTCCCCAGAAGATTTAGTCAGTCAACAAAGATCCATAGTTTTGCCAATTTAATCTCTCTGTGCAGTTTTTTTTCATATACATTCAATTCAAAGAAATGAAAACAACCAAGCTTCCTTTTGCCTCATAGAGAAAGCAAACATGGGAGGGATTTTACTTTCTCTTCTCAGGAACTAGTTGTGAAAATTGAAAAACTTCAGTGATAAAAGAGAAATATCTTTTAAGGAATTTAGTGGCCAGTAAGACAATATTATTTGAACCTCTGGAAATGTAACTAAAATAGATCCTACACACCAGAGGTGAGGACCACAGAAGTGTTCTGACAGTCTGACCCAAGGCATAAAAAGACCACTTATAAAACTTTTAATTCTATAATATCAGAAAGCTCTAATTTAAGGTTTTTTCTCAGACCAATCAAGATGTCATATTTACCAATTAATCATCTGCTGCAGCCAAACTAAGAGTAACATAACCTGCAATTGCAGCCTTGAAAGATTAATTTAGACACTGTGCACACAGCCTAGGAATGAACTTGTGCTGTAGCAGGTCATTTATATTTTGGAAAGGTTCATCTAGAGGTCACTGAATACAGGTAACATGAATAATTTACATTTTTTAGAAGTACAAGGAGAAATAGCTTATGCCATATTTAAAGCCAATGCTAAACAAAGGAGTCTTTGAAAATTAAATGGGATTTATTACATGTGGTACAAATTTTAAAGTTAAATTGTTCTCCACATGCAAGGGCATAAATTTGATTGAATTCCTAAAGGCACTTTCCATCTCCACTACCTAATTCTAAGCTAGTTATTTTTCATAGTTACAATTCAGCTAATCAGATTTGATACATGAATCCACTTGTCAACATTTCCTGAAAAAATTAGTGATAGATACAGAACAAACAGAATCAGCTGCACAGGGGAAATGCTAGTTCTCTGCTAATACAATTTAAAAATATTTATAGCATATTTGGTTGTGTTAAGGTTAAAGGCTCCAAATGCCGTCTCAAATACCTAAGTGCAGCTCCCATTGATTTCACTGGGAATGGTGTTTGTTATTCTGAAGTCAGAGCTGAGCCATAAGCATTCATGTAAGATAAAGTAATCCAAACCTAGCAATGGTAAAAAAAAAAAAAAAGTGATCAGTTGCATGAGAAAAATAATTTAAAGAACTTCAAATGTTAGCATAGGTAAAACTAAGCTTCCTTGCATAAGAAACCAGAGATAATGAAACTGAGGTGAAACCACTGCTGTTTTTCTTTGAATAGAGCAAGCACTGTGACTCCTTGTCATTCATGACTCCCTTAAAATAGTATGTATATCAGGATTTAGATCTCAGGATAATTTCCTTCCACATCACCCACACATCTTCAGATGATAATTACACCTCTATTTTGAAGTTCTGGGAACTACATATTCTGCAGCTTGCTGCTTTTATTAGAGTGATTTTCAAAATCTGGGGAGAGGAGAGCACAGGATAACTCAGAGTAACAGATAAGGAGAATATATAAAGATTATATAGTTAGTTACATACTGTTATGACATTGGAAATGGTAATTCACTGACTCTATTTAGCTACAGGAGATGAAAAGAATGATGCCATCCTATGTAAATCCATAAGAAAAAAGTCAGCTTGCCTGTTGTCACTGAGGTTAATGGAAGTGGCAAACATTAAGGAAATCTATGGAATACTCCAGCAGAGTAGTAGATTTAGCTGGATTCCCTGATCCAAAGTTATCAAAGTGAATATACTGCAGCCCAGGTAATCATAACATGATTGCAAATACTCCAGGGACATATTTTTTCCTTTCCAGCAATAATACACAATTAGTGAGGTTTATCCTTTCAGTGTCTCTGTGAAATTTCATAAAGTACTTAATAAAAATAGGACCTTCTCTGGGTCTTCATAATCTGTGGAAATCTTCTGTATCATAATAATGAGCAGCAATTGAAATTGCTTCCATCTTTGGCTTGATTAGTCAAGTACTTTGTCAAACCACAGATGCTCTTCTTTCACCTGTTCTTCACTTTGACACATCTCTCAGTGGCTGTGTCAGTGATACTGCTTTTGTGACTGACAGCTGTGAAAAACTGCTTATGTTTCTAGCATCTCTTCCTCTTTGTAAATTTTACAGTGTAAATCTTCAGGAAGTTTGTCAGTCTTAACTGAGCGAGTGTTTTATAGCATAGCGTCAAATGCTAGACCTGTTTTTTTTTCCTCTGGAGACAAATTCCAACCTCTTATACTCTTACCCTACTCTTGCCTTTTTTCTTAAAACTAGTGAGAATGTAAGAGATTTAATTTACTGTGGAAAGTGGCCTAGTATTTCAGAATAAACACATAAAAAAAGCTGTGATTAGCAGTTGTGATTAAGAATTCTCAACACTTTTTCCTGTTTATAAAGAAATGTATGTGTGCTTAATACTTTAACCAAAAGACAAGGATGTTGCCCAAAAAATCTCTTAGTCAGGGCTCTGAGCCTGCAGCTCTATGCTTATGAACACACTGATGAAAGGAAAGGTAGGAGTCAGAAACAAAAGGAAAGCCCAGTATATGGAAAGTATTGTCTCTGTGGATTGCAAGGCGCAATTCACAAATCAGATAACTGAGGTTTCCCTTCTCAATGACTCTTGAGCTTCGCTGGTGATCACCACATGGCAAAGTTTTCAAGTGTTACATGAGACAGAACTGATTGCATTCTCCACCCAAAGGCCATAATTCAAGTGTTACTTCTTTGCATTTTGATGAGAAGTATCATGACACTGTTTCTCCTTTGCTTGGTTCCTCGCTTTTCAGTGCAGCCTTTTACATCAGAAAACAAAAAAAAAGTTAAAAAAAAGAAAACAAAATTTAAAAAACCCCTGTAAGCATTAGAAACTTCATAGAATCATACAGATTGGAAGACAGATTGGAAGGGACTTTAAAAATCATCTAGTTCCAACTCCTCTTCTGTGGACAGGACATCTTTCACTCGGCAACTTGATTAACCCACATGCAGAAAAAAATGCTCTCTTTCTCCATATTTTTCTCCATTAAGAAAAAAAAATTCACATTTTGAAAATTCATTAATGAATTAGTTACACATGGAATTACATGATCCGTTGTGCAGTTATACATGAGTGTTGCATACATTCAATTTATTATTACTTTTTACACATTAGATCTCCATATTAAAACATATTTTTAGTTTAAAATTGGGGTAGCTTTTCACAGCTTCTTACAAGGGAAGAAAACACCTTTCATATGAAAGCTGTAGTGGATAGCAGCTGAAAAAAAACAACAAACTAGAGGACAGATTCATTAATAGTTACCACATTTATATGATTTGGGATGAATAAAATAACTCAATGAAAATGTAAGTCATGGCCATTCTTCTAAAGTGGTCAAATTGGTTACTGATTGCTGAATCCAGCCAGGTTAATTTTTGAACATGCAAGAGACCTCTGGACAAACAGATGTCTGAAAAACTTGAGCCGTCCTTCAAGGTACTGGTCTCTGAATATGTCACCTGAGAGTGCAGCACATTGTGAAAAAGAAAAGAAATTATTGCTCTATTAATATGGTTTCCTTTTACCTCTCATGGCCTAACACAGACCATGGAATGGTCCCCATGTGGGACTGGCTGCACACCATGAACAAATAATTGAGGAGGAAGCATCTTAGACCCAGGTCAAAAGAAATTTTTATTCACAATTTTAATGTCTCCTGTAATAGAAAAATAAAGTCACTTGAGATATGAAATCATGAAATGTAAAATATTAAATGGCATTTTGTTTTTAATAATAACCCTTCTTTCTGCCCACAGCATAGAATATTTTGCAAGCAAAATGCCAACCTGTCTGAGTCTTTCAGGATATATTAGGGATGTCTTAACCTCCTTCTGCAGGAAGGAGGCAATTTGACTGAACTAATCAGAAATACTCGTTGCTGTAATTCAAATCTGATGCTAGTCCCTCCCAGGTGAAATGATACAATATCAGAAATGGGAAGGAAAAGAACCAGAATATCAGAGTAAGACAATGAACCAGCAAAGCGATGAAGATAACTGTAGAAATTATCCTGTTAAAAACAGTGTAAAAAGAAATGTTCTAAACTCTATTGTGCTACCTAAGGTCAGTGATGACCGGGAGGAAAGACTGTGCTCTGGTCATCTCCAAATAATTGAAGACTAGAAAACCAGCAAGAAAGATGTGCTGGTTATGGTGACCCAGTAGCATGTCAGTAAAATTAATGGATTAAAACTGGCTGAAGGAACATTTAACAAAATTTCCTAACAATGTGATCTATTATAGTGTAGAAATATCTCCCAAGAGAAGTGGTGGAAACCCATTGTTTGAGCCATACGTAGCTGAGCTTGGACAAGACAGTGGAGAATGCACTCTGAGGAATAATGCTCCATTGGCAGGGGTTTGAAGAATGGGCTAAATGATTTTACAAGGCTTTTCCAGCACTTTTTGATGTTTGGTTTATTTTTTTTTGGGGAAGAATGTTATAAAAACAAAACAGAAAAAGTTATTCATGGACATATCTATTTGCAAAATTTCCTTGAAAAATCCCCTAATGTTTTTTTTTGCATGGTTAGTTTAGCATCATTTTTATATGTGCCACTTAATATTTTGCTTTCTGTTCTCAAGAGTATATTTTTGATTTGAAATAAAACTTTTATTCTAAGTAGAAAATTACTTGTCATTGTGTTATAAAAAGCCTGCTACATAAACCAAAACCAAGGAAGACTTTTAACATAAATTCTTATGTCTACAAATGAATTATTGTATTACTCCACACCAAGAATTTTTAATATCATGTAAATAGAAGTAAACTGCACCTTTCCTGCACATCTCTGTATATCTTTTAAGAAAAGCAGTTCTGCTATAACAAATCCTCTATCAAAATTAGTTCAGGCATTCCTCAGATGGTTCTTTCTCTAAGCTGCTAAAAAATTGAAATAAAAGAACTTTTGTGTAGTCCTGTCAGTGGCTGCATCTTACTTGGCCTCAGTCTGGAAAAAGGCAAGACTGCAGAGGCCACTGTTTCTCTATTTGTCTTGTCCTAATCCTGCACTCTCTTGTTATTATCCTTGGGAATCTGGCTTTTGTGAACAAGGACAGAGAATGGGTGGGAGCTACCTGTAACTAGAATAATTTCTTCCCTGTGAAGACCATGGAGAGTAGAGAGCTGGCCCACCCAGGATCTGGTCTGTGATTTGGCCTTCACACACAGATTTCTTATGGCTCCCCTACAACTCCTCTGAAACCATTTCCTCCCCATTCACCCTCACCTCCTGCCCTGAAATAATTTATTAAAAAAATAATTCCAGAGACATTATAATGTTGGCCCCAAGGGATTAATTCTCATGGTTTTAAAAGACCAAAGGCCCCATCACAGTCATTTTCAAAGAACTTAAACATATTCTGTCACAGAGATAGGTCAGATTTGTGTCCTACTTTCTTACTTAATAGACCAGAGGGTGATGGTTTCTCGCAGAGACAACATCTGCTGCAGTGATCATGTGATGCCAGAGTTTTGTATCCTGTGAGGAGGGAGAATGGCAAAAAATTATTATTGTAAGCCCGGACCTCAGGAGGCCAGACACTGAGGCTGACTTCAAAGTATGCCACAGGATATGGAGAGAAGAGGGGAGAAGATGAAGTTGTTCATTTCCAAATACCACCTTCTCCAAGCTCAAGAATGGTCCATCTCCATGTGCAGGAGGAAGTCAAGCCAGGAGGTCTGTATGGATGAACAAGGAGCTGCTAACAAAACCCAAATGTAAAAAGAAAGGACTGAGGTAGTAACAAGGTCAGGTGACCTGGGAGGAGTAGAGAGACACTGTCTGACCTTGCCAGGATGGGTTTAGTGAAGTCACAACCCACCTGGGCTGGAACTTGGCAAGGAACATGAATGGCAGCAAGAAAGACTCCCCCAGGATATTCATCAGCAGAAGGAAGAAGAGGGAAACTGTGGACTCACCTCTGAAAAGGGCAGGAAATTGGATGACAGGGGACATTAAGAAGGCTGAATTATCAACTGGCAAGGTCAATGTATCCACCTCAGATTCAACAGGTAAAATTTGCCCTGACAATGCTCTGTAAAAATTTATGGCAACTGGGGGAAGTTCCTGAGGACTGGAGAAAAGCAAATGTCATCCCTATTTTCAAGAAGAGCCAGATGGAGCATCCATAGCACCACAGACTGGTCAGCCTCCTCATGATTCCTGGGAAAGTGATGGGGCAAACAATCCTGGACACTATTTCTAAGCATATGAAGGTCAAGAAGGTGACTGGGATGAGTCAAAATGAGTAGAGACAGCCTGGGGCAGAGAAGGCTCAGGGGAATTTTATCAATGAGTATAAATAACAGATGGGGCATGTAAAGAAGATGGAGCCAGAATCCTATCCTGTAACTAACCTCCCAGAGAAGAGGCAATAAGAACAAATTGAAACACAAGAAACCAAAGTAAACACTTTTACAGAGAGGGTGTGTAGGGTTTGACCCTGGGTGGATGTCAGGTGCCCACTCTGTCATTTCCCTCTTCAGCAAGATAGAGGGAAGAAAATCACATGAAAAAGAACTTGTCAGTCAAGTGAAAGGCAGTTTAATGGAGTAAAAGCAAAGGCCACATATGAAAGCAAAGGCAAACAAAAGATTGATTCTCTGCTTCCCATCAGCAGGCAACATCTGATGGCCTTGATGCTGTGGGAGCACTGCCCAGCAGTGCCCAAACACTGGCAGATTCTCAGCAGGTTCCTTTCTGGCTGCCAGTGCAAAGCCCAGCACTCTGAGGGCTGCTATGGGAAAATTGACTCCATCTCAGCCAGACCCAGCTCCAGGGTCGTCAAACACTGGTAGAGATTGCCCAGAGAAGCTGTGGAGTCTCCACCCCTGGAGTTCCTGAGAACTTGACTGGACATGTCCCCAAGCAACCTGGTCTGGCTAGCCCTGCTCTGAGCTGGACCAGGTCATCTCCTGGTGTGCGTTCCTGCCTCAACTGCATTTGTGTCTTAGAAATTCCTATTGAGAAATGGTGAATAGATAATCAAGCAGAGTATAATGTTAGCACATCAGCAATAGCTGGAGAGTACAGTAAAACATTTCCTCCCTGCTAAAGAAGAAAAGTATTTGCTAAACGTTTTTCTTTTAATAGAAAACCTCTATAGAATGTGACAGAGGAACTGTTGACTCTATCAAAATGCTTGATTGGTAGAGAAAATATGACAAGCTGAGTCAGATTCTGCTCTACTTCCATCCTTTTCATACTCTCAAAAGCTTTGGGACAACATTCATTTAGATTTAACTTTCGTGAGGGAAGTCTAAATAATTGTCTGGGCTACAGTATCCAGAAATCTCTTGCAAAGCTTGGTT
Organism: Thryothorus ludovicianus; assembly: GCA_013397245.1. Taxonomy (NCBI): domain Eukaryota; kingdom Metazoa; phylum Chordata; class Aves; order Passeriformes; family Certhiidae; genus Thryothorus; species Thryothorus ludovicianus. The sequence goes on from VZTB01018175.1 coordinate 20,596, forward strand.
TCAGATATAGTTTTTCTGGCTGAAGCCAAAGTCTCAACCCACTGTTCAGATTGAGGGATTTTTCCATCCTTTAAATGATATTCTTTAGCTATTCAACAAAGAGAAAATCTCAGTTTTAAAACTTCTGCCATCTTTTAATCTGAATGTTTGTAGATACTGAATTACCTTTGGCAACAGTTTTTTTTGCAAATGAGGAAAGTGAGATTTCATGGCTAAACTTCATAAAGTTTTGATCTTTTCCTAGTATTAATTATAACTATTAAATCAACCTCATATTATTTGCCTGTTATTCAATTCTTAAATCAAAGACGTTTGCACCAAACACCCCAAGGTCACAGGAAATCCAAACTAACTTTGTTCTATTCTTTGGTTTCTTTTCTTTATCCGCATTAGCTCGCTGAAAATAAAAACACAATATAGCAAGCTAAGCACATTTTAAAGCCTACCCTAACCTTTCAGACAAAGAACAGTCAGGCAGCACAACAAGGCTGTATAACTTATAAGTTATACAACTTTGTTATGGAGGAGCAGAGAATATTAGGATTTATAGTTCTAAGATATTTTTGGCCCATTCTGAAATTTACAGTTTTTTGAAAAACATTGGTTTCCTTTTTGTACTTTTGAAAACCATGTACACAGATTGGTATGTATTTTGGAAGGACTCAAAAATCAAGTGAAATGGAACAATGGAAAAAAATCACCTGGCACAGTTCCCGTGAAGTCAAAGCAGACGTGGCATTTCTCACCTGCTGAGAGCACGACCCAATATTAACAAACACAAGATAAGCAAATGTTAATTCTCAGCGCAAATAGGTTTAGATGAGTGTATGATTCTGCCAGAATTAATACGACAATATAAACATACATTCTTATTAAAGTATAAAATGCTAGAAGAAAAGACATTTATTAAGACAATGGAGAAGGAAAAAGGAAAATCTCAGAACACAGTTAATAAGGCAACTTCATAATATAATGGTCAGATTTATTTTTCCTATTAATTTATCCTCTAGTTGCTGGCTGACTTAATTTTTCCTAGTGGAGAGCTTTTCCTTCATGACTCCTTTCTTTTGGAATTGATTCGAAGTTCACTAATTTGAAAAACAAACTCTAACTTGACAATTCATAAATATTCCCTCAGAGTTATTTCTAGTTCAATATGTGTTGAACTTTGCAATGTGTATCAGATGTTAGAATTGACAAAAAAGTGAAGATTAAAGCAATGATGGCATTGCACACACAACAAATGTGCTTTCTGAATGAATAAACATACTGTGCATTCACCTAAATGCATATGGGTGTGCATATAGGTTACTTTATATAGTATTCCATGTGCAGTTGAGAACGCAGTGTTCAGCATAACCTATTTCTGAGGCTGTCAATCAACAGATACCAGTTTGAACACAGTGCCCTTAAATTCTGTGGAATGATATTTAAAAGAAACCATTCCCTCCGACAGTCTGGCTGCTCCTTGTGTCACTACCCTGAGATGTGCTTTATTTGAAGCATGAAAAAGAGGAAGGAAAAATCCCCTCCAAACATTTTGATTTACAGCAAGGAAATAGACTGTCATGTTGGAGTCTCCAATAGGTCCACAGAAGACACACGGTTGGGGATATGAAGAGGCTCATTTGTTTATGGCACAAGTCCAAGACACAGAAAAAAGGGAGGGTCCATCCAGAAGAGATCAGACTATTTCAGAACTAGCTTTGTCTTGTGCACACTTTTTCTCTATAAAAAAACCTTAAATGATACACTTAAAAACCACAAGACAAGAAATATTGAAGAGGAAAGCATAATGCTTTGACCCACCAATGAATTAGCTTCTTATTTGCACAATGGCTGCACGCTTTCAGCAAGGAATGTAAATTCCAGCGAGGCAGCAGCAGGATCCTATGGCTCGACAAGGTAGTACAGCTACAGATGAAAATTCTGAGGAAGTTCAAAGTCACCTGACAAAGGGTTTCTTAGCAACAGACCGGATCATGAACCAAAGGGAGAGAATGTGATATAGCTATTTTTAATGTTACAAACCAAACTGAGATATTAAGCCCCTTAAAACCTCCATTTTTGCTATGTAACCAACTTACATGAAATGCTGGTGCTTTATGACATTTAAAGATTTTACTGTGTCTGTCTTGCAATCATCCCCAGCATGCAGATGTATAAGCAAGAATAAACCTCAAGAATAACTAATGCACTACAAATAAATCATTTTACTTCATTGATTAATCTTCACAGAAGAAGCTGTAGGGGAGAGAATTCAAATCACTGACAATTATAAGAGTCCAAATAAAACCTAATTCATAAGGGAGAAATGTCTTAGCAACTTATCCAGCAAGAACCCCTGAATTGTATGGGTTTGGCTTGTAACACTGAGACAAAGGGCCAAAGGGGCAATTCATTTTCATTGGTGACAACACAAAAACTGAGCAGTTCTTCAATAACTTTTCTAGCAGTTGGGAAATTAGTGCAACCTGCCAGTGTATGTGCGTGCATGTGTATGTGTGTTGAATTAATCTGGTCCTGAAGCATTCAGGGAGTGTTTATACTATCCATTCCATTAGTTAATCTGAGAGGGTAAGAAATAAAAATGAATAAAAAAAAGATGTGGATGGAGCACAGTGAATGCCTCTTTGCTGAGATCACCCGAATTAAAGGGACTGAAAATAACAGATTGAAAAGCAGGTTAAAAAAATCCCAATAACTTTTTTTTTTTTTTTAAGAGGAGATATTTTTATGCAAATTGCTCTGTAAAACACAAAAAGCTTTTTAAAATGAGCTTTTGTGTTTCAGGTTTTACGTGATTTTTTCCAGCAGCGTACATTTTCATTACTTCTGAAGTATCTTCTGTTTCTGAAAACTGAGGAGGAGCCTTCAAAGTTGTTTTTTTTCTCAGTGATGTCTAGGTCACAGTTTCTTTGGCTCACCCCTCACGGCTTGCTGCCCCTGAATCATGGTATTACACTGACCCAGTTGCTGTCACTGTGACTTTGCTGGACCAGAGAAAGCTGGGGAATGAATGCAGAGTTCCATACCCCTGTCTTCCTCCAAGGAGGATCCAATCCCTGAGTAAGAGAAAGTAAAGTTGGAGCAAAATAAGAGTTGCTTAGGGAGTCCTGAGTGCCACTGACCTCTCATGAGACCCCTGGCATCATGAGTGAAGACAGTCCCAGGCCTCCAGCAGCAACTGCTCCAGGACACAGAGCTGTTTTTTGGCTCCAAATGCAACTTCTTCAGCATCTGGGAAAGTACAGCAGGACCTTAATAGCAAGATCACAAATACCCTTTCTCTCTAAGAGTTCAAAGCAAAATCCTGGCTGAACAACATTTTTGCTTATTAAAGTCCATTCTAAATCCAGTTTCTCTAATTCAAACCATCTCTCATTAATTGAAAAATAATTCTGGCATGGATGCAGAAAGGCAATTAATGCTACTGTTCAAAATTAACATTTTGTGATATTACTGAGTAATATGGGTCAAAGGGGATTGAATTGGCAGTGTATTTGCTTTAAAATTTTGTTTTCTGTCACCACTAGGATCATAAAATTTTGTTCCTTATTAAAAAAGTTGTGTATAGGAGCTATATAAAAACTTTTTTGTGCCCACCTAAAACATGCTAGTTTTTATCTTACTGTCTTCTAATAACACAGACAATTTCACATTCTTGAGGTCCAAATCTGCCAGAGCCAATGCATGTAAGTGGAAGGTGACTTTGGAAGCTCACACAGTTTGTATCTGCTGCAGTGACTTTGACATCAGAGAAATATCAAGCATCAAGAGAGCAAAGATTTTAAGAAACATGCAGTTTAGATAAATCTGCACGATAACTGGCAGAAATATTGTGGCAGAAAGTTATCCCAGAAAGTTATCCCATTTGTGCAACAGTGGAAAATTCGACACAGAAAGAACATTTCATAGCAAACAAAGTTTCAAAGCTCAAGAAATAAAATTTATTGATGATTTTTGAACATTCATTGTCTGAAAAGAAACACACTCAAAGTTCCAATGGAAGTTTGAACAAGGAAAAAGGCCTTTACTAAAAAGAGAGGAAAAAAATCTGTGAATAAAGTTTTTGTTGAAGTCTGGGATTTAATTCATTCCCAGCTTATGTTTAAAAGAACAAACTGATTTGTAGGGACATACTCACCAAAGTAAAACAAATTCTTATAAAGGGAAAACCAAGAAAGGAAGAAGATTTGAAGGATTTTCTTCCTTTCTCACAGGAAATTACCTTGGGAATCTCTTATTTCTTCCCTTTTCCTAAAAAAGAACAAGTAGAAGAAATTTTTTCCTCTCAGACTTCCTCTGAACAGTTTCTCTCAAGCAAACATCTCTGCATATTTGTCTTTGAAGGTGAACAATGAGTTCCTCTCAATGCTTAATATGTGATCTGAAAAACCTCAGTGTTCCTCAAAATGGATTTTAAAATACTTTGGATGAATGTCACTTTGAGATAAAAAAAGAGGGTGGTTTGTGTGCAAAGACGATCACTATGTTTAAGGTTGTAAGTGTTTAGTCAGCAAGTAGGACAGGCACAGAACTGCCTAACCTAACAGAACTTGACATGGGAAGTCAGAAGATGTAGATTTAAGTACAATCCTAGCAACTGAAACAGTGAATCAGCTGGGTTTCAGTTACAGGTGCTCATCAAGCCCTGTTTTAGTTTCTAGAGCTTATTTTCCATGACAAACCCACGTTTTCAAATTAGAGTCTATTAGGGAAACTGTCAAAATAGCTTTTCTAAGACTTTGCATGCATGACGTGAGTCTGTGCAGTGAGTATTAAGAAAGTTAAATGCAGCTGAAAAAGTATGGGGACAAATTCTTGGTTTAGTCTGTAAATACCAAGTTCATCACCTTTAGCAAGGAATTTAATGCAGTTGAATGTGAAAATGAGAGGGCAATAAATCCTCAGACTCTGTGTGTTGATAGAAATGAAAGAAAAGTTTAATATTCTGATTCTGCAAAATGCATTCCTTTGCTTTAGTTGTATATATGTACCCACTGGCTCCTTCTCCTTTGTATCAACTGTATTTTAAGATACAATGGTTTTATGATTCAGTAATTAAGATCTTAAATTTGCTTTAAGTACTTAAAGTATGGCTTCACTCTCTGAACTTTCAGTCTACTGAGCAGCACAGGAGAGGTTAATTTTTATAACACTTTCCTTCACTCTTTTGTTTTGCTTTTTGCATTAAATGTATTTCTTGGCTTGAGAAGATTTTCTGTTTTGGATGCATTAAAAATGTTGTGGCACTGGAAAGAAGACAAATGGAGAGAGGAAAAAATGGAAAAGAATGAAGGAGGTGAAGCAAAAACTGTATAAAACACATTATAGAGCTTTTTCACCTTTCAGACTAAGATTTCTTAGAGAACAAAGGTTACAAAGAGAACCTTTAGCATAAATATCCTGGCTCACCAGTTGGTAAGACAGATAATTCATCTTAATAATATCGGAAGAAGTAATTTTTGTGTCTCATATTCAATGAGAAAATACACTAAAATAAAAAAACCACAGTGAGAATGATAAAATTGAAATTAACTACTTATTGCACAAAGGAAGAAAAATTAGATTTTCTGCTGTTCTGCAAACTGCAGGTATACACTGTGAGAGCTGAACTTTGAACATTGAGTCTTATTCAGCAGTTATTGTATTTTATTTCTTTATTTTTAAACTCAGAGAAGATGAAAACTTCCCCAAGGCTTCTTTCAGGAATTGTACCCTCAGTGAGAATCAGAGGCTCTGCTCTTCCTCTCTGTGCAGGTCCCTGTGCCCTATAACACAACCAATAATTTTAGAGCTCATTGCAGGGTTCAGTTAAAATTTTGGGCAGCTGATTTGGCTGCTGGATTCATCCCTTTGCTATTCATTTAACAATCTGCAATTTATATTTGAAATTCAAAGAGGGACAAATGGATACTTCTGAAGCTCTTCATGTTCAAGACCTTGCACAGAAGACAAACTTCTTCAGAATCAATATTTGAGAAAGGCTTTCATACTTCATAGATTGATTTTACACTTAATTTTAATTATCTAAGACTTTGATGTCAAGATACATTCCTAGAAATATTTAAAAATAGAAGCAGAAAAATTCCTGTGGGGGAATTCACCCCGCATTAGCACAATGTTAGGGAGGCCCTTGAGATAGTTCAGTCACCTTTGGCTGACCTTGTGGAGCGACCATGGGCACTGCCACCTGATGAGGCAGAGCTGGAACCTGCCTTCCAGGTGTGCATCTAGAACACCCAAGAGCAAACAGGTTCTTGTTTAGACTCAGGTAGTCCAAAATCTCCTCTCCATCCTAAAACGCATCACTGAGTCCTCAGAACAAGTTACTCTTGCACTGCTCTGATGAATTGCCCAGGAGATGCTCTTCTTTCTTTGTTATAGTGAGAGCACACTCATAGCGTTTCTACATGCCTAAAGTTAGGTAAAATTAATGCTATTTTTCATTGGATGTCTTAGTTTGGAATACAGGTATCTGCTAGGGAAAAGCAGGAACCTCTCTTGGAATGGAGAATGCAAACCTCCTCTCTCCAAATTGTTATAATTTTGAAATTAAGAAGCTCTCATGCAAAGATATTGGGATAGGAATATCAGTTCTTTACTAGTGTGTATAACAAGGCAAACAGTACAACAACTATGATGGCATTAACAACAAACAGAACCAGGGAAACAGTTACAGTTTCTGGAACAGCCTCCATTTGCCAACATTTTTCTATATTGAAAGACCCATTTTTTCCTTCCTTTTAGTCTGGAGGAAGGATGGAAATGGTATGGTTGGAATAAGATTAGCTGGCAGCAAGCTGGGAAGCTTTTTACACAGAGTTTGTGTTTGTGTTGCTTTTCCTTCTAAGAAAAAAATTGAAATCTGCCATTCAAACCATAATGAAAGTGTAAGAGGAACAATTTTCAAAGGCAGGAAACCAAGTATGAGTGAATTTCACTAAAAGCTGAATATCTGTTCTTCAGATATTTTAAAACTCTTTAAACACATTATCAGTCAAGTTAAAAGGTGTATGTGAAGTGTTGAAGAAAGAGGTAATAGTGTTACCTGCTATTTGCTTCATTTTTAGATGAAGAAATCCATACTCTCTACTGACAAATAAAGAAACTAAACACACCCAAAAGCAACCTATCAGGCTTCAGTCTGGTACCTTATGTAATTGAAAGTGAATCTCTATTAGACTACCTATGATATCCATAATAAGCACACTGAAAACCAAGAAATTTAGACTTCTGATTTGTTTCAAAATGGAATTTCTTATATGAAGCTTTCCATACTGGATTATAAAACTTTTAACCATATTGCACTCCAGAACTAAATAGATCCTACTTATGGAAAACTTCTTTCTTAATGCATGACACTCTGAAGGTGGAAACTGTAGATAAGTACTTCCTTAATGGAAGACTGCAGAAGAATCCCTTCGATTTTGTTGAGTGCATAAAGCTTTTTTGACTTGGTCCATTATGAGCTTATGAAACATTGATTGTTTAAAATTTGGATATCTTAAAGCAAAATGAACAAGCTTGTTTGGGTCTCTTAATTTTAGTAATAATAACTGTAAGTCACTTACTACATAATTTATGTTAAAAGTTGTCCACCCACACAATAGAAATTTTTAAATAATCTTGAGAGAAAAGAAACAACTGCCAGAGTCTTGATAGAGTCTGGATTCCTGAAGAGACTGCAGACAGAGAGAAGACCCCCTCCTCCCTCGCTGCACTTGGGTACAGTGCCTGCCTGGCTGGGCAGCAGAAATCCTCCATCACAGGACAGACCAGGAAATGAAGGAAATCTCCAGACAGAAGAGGTATTCTTTCCTGCTTTCCCTGCTGCTTTGATAGATTTCTTCAAACCCACACCCCATTCTCCTTTTCTATCAAAAGCTTTTGAATTAGGGACTTTTCCTTCTCTTTTCCAACATTATGGTGTAAGCATATGAAGAAATGTATCAGCCCACTTTAATAAAGAAATTAGGAGAAATGTCGGTGAAGTTTATGATTGTAAATACCTGAAAGAAAAATAAAGCGTTTGAGGTCTGTCAGAAGTCAGGTGCATTGACATTTCTGTCACCATAATGACCTCTTTGCTAAGTGTTGCCTCATCATTTTTTTGTCAGGAGATGAGGAAGGAAAGGAGGAGGAAGAGTACCTGGAACACTGTAACCAGGGTAAAATCCATTGTTTTTCTTCTTTTCAATCAACCCAGCAGTGAGGAAGAGATGGGGGAAGCACATAAACTGCCATTACAGACCAAGTGTCATTGTGCTATCATCAGCCTCTCTGTAGCCTATTAATCAGTAAGCCAGATAAAAATTTCTGTGTGAACAATAAAACACAACGTACAGCTTAGTTATTTCTAGTATTTTTATGTAGCTACAAGGAAAAACTGTGTTGCCTTAATTAACGTTTCTCTTTATCATGTATTTGTGTAAAAAGGAATAAAAAAATAATCCAGTGAGATTTTCTTCATTCTATGCCAAATCTGCTTTCCATGCAGACTGGCATTCTCTGGGGAGACATAACATTTTCTGTCCTTCAACTTGCACAGTGAATTTTAGCTATTGAGGTAATAAATAATACTATTTTCTTAAAGGGATGTAGCAATGTAGGGTAGACACATGGGTCATGTACAATGACACAAAGGAACACCTAGGCAGGCCTGAAGTGTAGTGTTATCATCAGGGGTAATTCCATGAGCAAACAAAACCCCCACAGGAAGCACAGACTACAGAGCAGAAACCACCAGCCCGGCATGCAAAATGAAATTAAAGAGACAAGTGCAGGACAGCCTTCCCAAAACAATGAACTAGAGAGGATCCTGCTATGCCTGACACATAGAATGATGTTACAATAATTCTGACAAATTCATACTACTCTTCATTTGCATATGCTTCAGGAGTAGATATAATAATGGTTAATGAAAACAGAAGTTAAAATGACCCTAACATTGTAGCCTACCCAGAGTCTAACCAAACACTGAATTAATATGGAACAACAGTGACTAAATGGATTATTTAAATCTTCATGTCTTAGAAAGAAATTAAGGGAGCAATGTAATAATTAATTTTGTGCATTTTGAATGCACTCATCTTTCAAAGCCACAGATGCCAAAAAATAATGGTCAACTGATTCACTATGGTATTAGCTATGGTTATTGTGACAGGACCTAGTGAACAACCGTGTGTATGACTGTCTTTGTGCTAGGCAGGATGCAAACAACTAGCTGGATATGTGCCTCTCCAGCAGGACTCCAATCCATGGCAACTCGATGTATGCTACAGTGGATTCTGCCCATCCCTTTGTCCAGAACAGCTAGCAAAGAATGGCAGCAAATATAATCATAGTTCCCAGGGTATACGAGGTATTGCTAGGCATTTCCCCCTCTTTTAATCTTGACAGAGGGGCAGAAATGGGTAGGGAAGAAGCAGGCTAATTATTAGAGAAATTTTAAGTGAAATATATGGGAAGACTGGTAAGAAAGACAAGAAAGTGAGGAAGAGAACAAAAAGTCAGATACAGGATTTGTCTCAGGTAGTGGAGATAAGAGAAAGGCTGGAAAGAAGAGATCAGAACAATGGTCATGGAAACCATCAGGTCTAGACAGAGACTGATGAAGTAGTAAAAATTAGCATCTGCACTGTCTCTTTTCTCATTTATTTTCTTTCTCTTCCAAGAAAAGCCCCACGCAAAGAGGCCTTAGGACTCAGATAAGAATCCCTTTTATGAACGGATCCTTCAGCTAATGATCACAGGCCTCATTCTTAACAGCATGGAGTCCCCAAGGCTTCTATTTAAAGTCAGCAGGAGAAGCAAATGATCAGTAGTTCCAAAAAAAAAAAAGAGAAAATAAAAAGAGAGGTCAGACTGTTCTTTGAGAGTATCCACAGCAGAAATGAATTTGAATTCTCTTGCTGATAGTTTAATATCAGAATTTTTAATGGACTTTGAAAACAATCTTGGTATTATTTCTTCCCTTTTAACTATATCTCATGGTCCCACTCAAGTTTTTGAGAGTGTCATCCTTTTAATGTTTTGATTTTTTTTTTTTTTTTCTTTTTGGTCTTCAGCACTGTATTGCTGTCATTACAGCAGAATTGCCAGACACCTGCAATAAAACATTTCAAGCCAGGAGGAGAAACAACCCTGGGAAGAGCACATATGAATTGAATATTTTCTTTGGTCAGTAACTCTGTTACAGTAACTCTGTGGAAAGATATTAACCCTTTCATGACTTCTGGAATGAATTTGTCCTTTCTGTGTTGAGTGCCTGCTGTTAGACTGTCCAAGTATCTCTGCAGACAACTTCAGCATTGAAGGTTTCCAGGATTTCCCATTAGCATCTTTCTCTATGGTCTGCCACCTCATGCAGCAATTTTTCTTAGCTGTACAAGTCCAAAGACAGAGTGTCAGCAATGGAGTCCCATTTTTTTCTCCTTTTTAATTAAATAACTTCGTGACTTTGCACCTGTATTCCCATGGGTTTAATAATTTGTAATATTGTTCTGTCTCCTTCTCTTTTACAAAATTATCAAATAATGCAAAAAGAGGATTACTTAATTGGATTTGTGTTGGCCTGAGTATGGGAAATGCCCAAAGTCAGTGACCACTTAAGTCAAAAGAAGGCTGAGTTCTCAATGTTTTATAGATTATTTTGGTGTAAAATCATTTGTTAACAAAATTGAACTTATCAAGTTTTTTTGAGAAGCTGACTAGATACAATGATCTGTCAAAAACACCTAGGCTTGCTTGATCTAAAATTTTTAGATTTTTGATTCTTACAAACTACCACTTGTTCACTGTTCATCTGTGACTATCTCCTTAGATACTTCTTACATGGAGTTTTTAATTAGTCACATCAGTTTCTAAACCTAGCATTTATGTACAGAGTAATAACTTATCTCAATAGAGAATGGAACCACGCTTCATACCCAATTTGCTCTGGCACCAGGGAGACCAGGATTCCACTCAGCATCTTCATCAGCTCCTCTAAAATAGATAAATGCACAGTTATTTGCTGAACAGTTTCTTCCATTGTTGCCAAAGAAATCAGACATTGTTTGTTGCATAAGTTTGCCAGCTGTTTACAACTATCAATTTTTAAGTAAATGGGATGATACTTCCCAAGTTGACATTCTGTGGTAAGATTTTTATTTGCTTGTTTAGTGGTAAAGCTAGAGGAGCAATCTTCAGGGAAAAAAAAGCCCAAACAAGCACATGACTACACACAACTTCTTCTTCTGAGAAAATTAGTGGTTACATAATTTCTTCTTACTCATATTAAAATTCCTAGCATCTTTTCCTTTGGTGGCCTCCCCATTGCTACTTCTGATTGCCAGGTTCAAGTTTCTGCCCTGAAAGAGAAGGGATTGTTGCCGTGACTGGGATGCCAAACCAAACCCACTACGAGAGGAAATACCTCTTGTATTCCCCCTGGCCCCATGTTTGCCTCAGACAGCATAAAGGAGCAAAATTCCTACTCAAGTGAAAGGAACAGAAGCTTGTGACAAAGCAGATAAACAGTGGTTTAGTTCTTTGAGTTGGAAAATATCAGTCCTGAGGAAAAAATTAGGAAAACCAGAAATGAATGTCAATATGGAGGAAATATTTAATAACTATATAAAGCCTAAAATAATTATTCTATCACATCCAGAACCAATGCAATGTTATTCTATTAATGCTCACAGGGCTAAAAAGACATGGGAAAACTATCTGCTTCTGGACCAATCAAATGAAGTCATATTTCTCAGCAGAAGCGCTTAAAGGCCCAAACAAAAGCAGCATAACATTCAGAAGAACTGATCATACCCAACATTATCTCATCTGAACATCATCAAAGCCAAGTCATATCAAAACTTACTGAAATAATGCATGATCTCAGACATCCACCTTAAAAGAGTACTCTGTATCAATCTGCATCTTGTCAGGTTGCTCATGAGACAAATTTTGGGTTTTATCTGTAATGCTCTCAGAATTTTTACCTGAAATTGCTGATTTCAGACACTCTTCTTTTGAAATACTTCCGGGTTGCAAATTCTGACAGCTTTTGTGTTGCCTAAGAAAACAGTCATGGTAAGTGGACATGTGCTAGGAAACAATAAATTAATGAACTTCACTTTGTAAACCAGGACAGAAAAACAATTTTCTTAAACCCATGAAGAAATGAAAAAAACCCATCAGACTTGTCAGCATCACCAAATTACTGAAGTCTTACAAATAGTGCATGTTTCTTACATTCAGAGCTTTTAAATTTGTTTATTCACATAATTGAACTGGAGTATAAATTCTTCCCATGTGATTATGGAATAAAATATGAACATGTGAATATAAGCCCAAAAAGCAGGGAAGTCAAATGGGAAATACTTCACTTCCTCCTCTCTAAATGTTTCACACCACCTCATGACTTCAGGACACATTTGTGCATAGGAAGAGGAATTTATGGCTAGTTAATATTAAAGACTGACAGCCCTCTTAACACAGCTCTCCTTTTTAAATTTATGATGGCTGCTACTAGATTATAATAACAAGAGATAAAAAGAAGTTTAGGGCCAATTTATTAAAATAATTTCTCTTATTTCATGGTAAACATTCTATTTCTTGATGACATAAAGAAGAGCCATTTATTTCCTTTGTCTGAGCTGAACCTGAATGTTCTGATCTCCCACTACAAAAGTATTGCCCCATAGATTGGAATGAAATGCTCATGAAAGACTCTCAGTAACATCTGTGCAGCTGTTTGATTGCTCATTTACCAGCATGGAAAATGCCCAGTGTCAAAAAATTCAATCTAAAATGCAAACTTCAAAATACTCTAAATCAGGTGATAATTGTCTTTACTGATGCTTAAAGTGCAATAATTTTTATCCAGACAGCAACGACATTATGCAAAATAACATGAACTTGGGAGTACTTGAAAGAAAGAATAACATGAATGTGAAAAGCTACAAGAATTGTAAGAAATCTTGTTAGATTTTAGATTAGATGTTAGAATTGTTAGATGAGCACAGACCATCATCTCACACCACACCACAAATAGGAGGCAGAATGACAATACCATAAATTAAAACAACCCTCAAGCAAAAACTAACAGCCAGGAAATGAGAAACAGATTTAAAACAGAGAACAGAAACCAGAAAGCATGACCACTAACGAGATTCTGCACAACACTTACAGTAACAAAGGAGGTGACAAATGATAGCAGAGATACAGTATTAATAAGGAAGTACAAATTATATTTCCTGTTTATGCTGTCTTTCAGCTTGCATAGGCACCTAGAAATTGGAAAGGGGGCATACATTCAATAATCTCTCACTTTAGAAGGGTGGAAAGCTGAAATGGCCTGAAAATCCAATTGCAACACATCTTACAACGGGAAAGTGGAGAAAAAAAGCAAGTTGATATAACCTGCAGAATTAAAATAAGGTTATAATGCATAAAGTGATGCCCAGCCAGTACAGGAATAATGATTTCAACTCAGATTACAACAGCCAATTTAGTGTAAATATTCTGCATGCTAATGTAGTGTCATAGACTCATTTCCTCTTCCCCTAGTTCTGCTCATCTTAAAGGAAGGATTCCCACATTACTGTCCAGGATTTCTGCCCAGATAATGCAAACACAGGGAAATTGATGCATCTGGGTTACCTCAGAGCAACTGCACACATGAAATACAGATAACCTGTTTGTGAGAAAAGTCATGCTTGCTGCGCTTGTTGCATTAAGGCCAGATCTTGTGGAGCCCAGGAGATTTTGGCTCATGCACAGAGCCCGTTTCAGCACGTGTGCCGTGGGGCCCACGCATCCTGAGCTCCACCTGTGGTGCTCCTTCGGTGGCCTGCACAAGAGCCCTGAATGCATCCAGAGTTGTGACATCTCCGCAGCCTGCCCAGGGCTGCTGGAGATCCACAAATCCTGGGCAAGGAGTCAAAGCCCTCCAAGAGGCCATATGCAGGGAAATTTGGGCATAGACAGGGCAAGTTTCAGGCTGTCGATCCCCAGACTCGGGGAGGCAGGATGCAATTTGGCAAAAGACACATCTAGACTAGGCTGGTGAAGAAACTAAAAAAACACGAGAAATTAGCCATCTTCTAAATAATTAGAAAAAAATACATTCACATGATGTGAATGTAAGTCTGGAATTACATGAGTCCTATGTAATCTATCAATACTATGGACATGGTTTAATATTTCCCAGTCTGAATTGAATCTTTTAATCTGTAAGCTAAGAAGAAAGAAAATGTTCTTGAAACATAAGTTTTCTTATTGTTAGGAAACATGGTGTATTGGAGTTTCATAACACTGCACACAGTATCCCCAAATGCAACAATTTATGCTTTTCATTTCTTCTGCTGTCCTAGTGTCTCAGTACTCTTGCTGCAGTTTGATAATGGATAATGAAGGTGCACTTCATGTACAACATGGATAAACACGTACATGGGCGATTCCACTCAGTGTGGAATAAACCCATTAAAAACCCTCATAAATATACAACAAATACATAAAATGAAATTAATAACTATTATGCCTTATTGAATATATGTAATAGATAGATTTTACAAAATATCATAAATGAGATCAAAATACTTATTATTATTTAGGAAAAGGAAAGATATTTATGCAGTGAAGTGCTAATACTGAATCATACTCAGAAGCTTTATCTTTAGGTCAGTTAAACCAAATTCATTCCAGTGCAATACTACCTCTTCTTTGGTTGTATCAGGGCTTAATGAGCCTAATTGAAGTGTACCATTAGTTGGTGTAAAGATGATAAAAGATCCATTTCTGGAGTACTTTTGCTTTTTCTTTGCCTTTACATTGTGTATATTTCACAGAAATCAAAAGGCCAGGTGTCCTGACCAAGAACAAAACTTAAGTATATGCTTAGCTTGACTCATGTATATAAACTCATGATAACAATAAGTATTTTTTTTTCTCTCTCTCTTCCCAGATATTTTCCCCAAAAGAATCCTTCTTTTACATGATACAAAACTTTTTTAGAACAGAAAGCCCATGCCATAAATGTTTCCTCAATCCCATACTGTACTGAACTTTTGTTTCAAATTAGCAACCCCACAACTTGCTTGCTACATGCTTCTGCCATCTCAAACTTCTATCTCTATCTTTAAAAGGTCTTTGCTGTGTCTTTTACTATATTTTACTGCATTTTGTTAAAAATTGATCTTTAGAACTAATGTCTAACCTGAATTATTTTACAGCAATATATAATATTATCTCAGAAAATGGATGGCAACAGATGTTTAGCAGAGACAGAAATTTTCCTAAAAAGTGAAGAGCATGGAACTATATGTGTATTGTTCTGTTAGTTCAGGACTCCTGCTTGCAATATGGCCAATGTCCTTGGCCAGGAATGTGACCCTCTTGATGTCCTGCAGGCTGGCTTTTGTCAGAGCAGACTCTGGCTCCTGTCCTTGGAGAAACTTGGAGAAACAAGTGCTTGCTTGGGCTATTGCTCCTTCAGGGATGCAGTCATCCAAAGATTTAAGATGCTCCCAGCTACCCTACCATGCTTCCTCCACTTCCAGAACATCTTCAGCTCTGATACCAAAAATCTGATGTAACAATTCTAGCTGTGTGACAGCCAGACCATGAGAGTGAGGAATGTATAGAAAAACAGCTCATGCTTGCAGCAACAGTTTAATTCTATATAATATTTACTACCATTATAAAATCCTAATTAAATGTCAAACACTGCAGTATACACGACTTTGGTTAGAGTTAGAGATACTGAGGAACAATTTCTCTCTCCTTTTGTAATATAGTGACTGGACTTTGTGCATTAAGTTAGATGCCATATTCAGTCCCAGCAGAGGAACTGTCTAGGTACTCTGAATCTCAGAGTGTTATTTTAAACTAAAACCCAAATAAAATAATTTAATATCATTAGCGTTCTAAAAGAAAATTTCAGTTAAGTGCTGTCCTTAACAAAGGTTCTTTATGCAGTTCAACACCTGGTTTAGAATTTTTGAAGACATCTCAAAGAACACTCCATATTTTATTCTCACTCTTCATCATTATCTACAAATAATAAAATTCCTACATGTGTACATATTTTAAAAGAAGTTTATGACTGAATGCAGGCTCCGTGCTTCGCACCTAGCCAATGAAATTGAAGCCAGGAGTAGGAAAAGGTCTCTGGGAGGTTCCCACTCCCACTCTGAGGATGAATGTCCCATGGCTGCTGGGTAATGGGTTCTGATGCTGCTTACAAGCACCAGTAGCAGTGATGATCCCACAGCCCCCCCAGCAGCCTTTACACTTTGTTACTCTCTCTGTCACAACTCAAACCCGTTATTCTCTGCCCTTTCCCTGGCAGGTCTTGACAACAATTTATTCTTTCCCTGTTTGCAGCAGCCTTTTTAGATCTTTGAGCACTGTCTTCGCATCTTTCTTAAACCTGTTTTCTTCCACACTGCACTGGTCTCAGAACTGACACTTCGCACCAGGTGAAGCTTCGAGCAGCATCCACTGAAGTCAGAGATTATTTTGCTTACCAGTATCGCTTCTATTTTCACAAAATATTTGTGCTATTTTCTTTTCAAATGAAAAGTCTATAAACTGGCAGTAGATGACAGAAAATGAAGTTCTCTGTAAGTGCAGTGATTGCTTCTATATTTTGCCTGAGTTGGTCCTTGCAGTAATACCTTGTTTGTCTTTTGGGTTTGTATGTTTGAAAGCAACAGTATAAGCAGAAGTATATTCCCTGCATGTCTCCTACTTGCAAGAAACATGAAGAATTTGCCTGACTTTGCAGATTTTGAATTCTGCTTCTCTATAATACATCAAAAAATCTTTGTTTCTGTCATACTGCTGAAGAGTGAGCAGAGCCACAGCCATTCTGCCTAGGTTAATGTATGCTGTATTCCTCTTCCACCACAGCAGGGTGCCTCTAAGAGACTGACTGCTCTCTGGTCTGTCCCCAGAGAGCAAAAGGATGTGTCTTTGTGGATTAGTAGGAGGAAATTCACAGTATATGAGTTTCCAGACATGCAGAAGCCTGTTCACCTGCAAAGGCCTCCAAAGTTTAAGAGCTGCCTGAATTAAATTCTCTTCTGTTGTCTGTCCTTAGCTAAGGGGACTTCTGCCCTCTCACTCTTCCTTGTCTTTTCAAAGTGTAAACTTAGATGGCAAAGAATCAATAGCCCAGGCAGCACACTGTGACCTCAGCACCAGCACTCCAAAGGGATGTCCTGTACCACATGCTCCACCTTGCATAGCCCCCCCTCACTGGAATACCTTCAGAAATTGTCTAGAGCTTGTATTTCACCCCTAAGGAGGCATTCTGAGGTCAAGTCTCATGGAGTTTTCCAACTTCAGTGTTGAATGTTGTCCCTAAATGAAGATGAGTCCAGAGAGGCTTACAGCATCACATTTTGGAAATATCTGCTCTGAAATTGTCAGCTGGTCAAATACATTTCAAATTCAGCCCTATGATGATGTTCTCATAGAGAAACAGAGGGCAGTAAAGAGCCTGTCCTGCATTATCCAGTGAAAGCATGGAATTTTCTGCACTCAATATAGTTTCTTTGGGTAGAAAACAAACAAACAAAGAAACCAAACAAGAAAAAAATATACACAAATATTTTAATTAGTTAAAAAATATATTTAAACTGGTTCTTGGATTCAAAGAGAATTATTGCAAACCATTTCCTCCCACAGCACTTATAAACATTCTCAAGCCTATAACCAATAGTCTGTACTACATCTCATCCAATGAGATCTTTTAGAGATAGAGGGTTGCTAAACAGTTTGAGGTTATTAATCTGTCAAGTACAAAGCATTGCAGCCTGTAAATATTTGTAAAAGCAACTTTTAAATCACAAAGGATATTAAATATACAAGAGACAAAGAAAATAGTGGCAACAAGAAAGAGAAAACAATGGAAGAGCAGAAATCCATCTAATGGTATATGCAAGTATTTCTACCATAATTGGAGGATTTAGGTGGACTGCTTCTCCAAGTTACAATTAAGTCAGTTGTAATTACTTTAATTTTCAGTTTTTAATTTTAAGTTTCCTGCTTACACATAAACCCAAATTTCAGATTTAATAGAGTGATCTACATAATTTTAGAACTGCCTTATTGAAGGGAAAATGGACAACATATCTGCAGATACAAGTGCACCACACCTGTCTTCAGAAAGTTTTCTCCACATTTTTTATTTCTCTACAGTCATAACATAGAAGAGATGGAGGGAAATATTGGAGAGAGTAGGAACATGGGACTGTAAATAACTGATAAAAATAGGAGACACAAAGAGCATGGAAAGGGACAAGGGGTAAAAAAGCAGATATTTCCATGTTTCTCATCTTGACTTCACTCCTACAGCTAAGAGTCACCACATCTAGTTGTCTTTAGAAGCTTCAGTTTTCTGGGTTTTCCATTTATTATATCCGGAATGGTTATCTGGATTTGGTTATTCTGTTCTAGACTTTTTCTCCAGTATGAAGTTGCCTTTATGAATTGGACTTCCACACATATGATCCTATTCTTTGTTACATACCAAATAGAACAAAGTATGTAACAGAATTGCCTGTGTTCCCAAAGACATGCCTGTTACACAAGTGTCAGATTGTCAGGTTTTGGTGTATGAGATGGTTTATTACTGGCCTGCTGTAATTGCACTCTGTCACTGCAAATTCCCTTAACCCTCAGAGTGAGATTTGTCATTCAGACACTTGCTGTAGTGTTTGCAGATGGAAAACAAAATTCTGAAACATCTGAATTACAAACATTAGAAGTTTCAAACCTGGCACCTTGAGACATCCTGCATCTTACACTGTGGGGAGGGTAGTACAGATTGTGAGGACTGATGGCTTTGTGGGAGAGGACCTAATCAGGAGGAAGTTGACCAAGTGATGGATGCTGCTCAAACTCTCCAGAGTTCTTAAAGCAGCAACAATTCAATCTGTCTTGGTCAAATTTGCATAGTACTTTCATTTTATTTCCAGTAAAAAGTATTGCACAGAAAATATTCGAAGTAAATTTAATCCTTACCTGAAATCAGCACTACCATAATATCCCAACACTCAGACTGTGCCTTCAGGCAGGGTGATGAGTGAAGGGTACAGAATATAAATTGTACACTCCCCATCTTAGAGACTTTGTGTTTTGAAGGAGAGGTTACAGTATTTGTACAGGTAATTATTTATTCCAGGAGAGCTATTTTGCTGAGATGTTTTGTGGCTGCATCTAGTATGTCAGATAAAACTCGATTACATAGGCCTTCCCTATGCAAATGGTGATCTTTTCTCTCTTCTCCTTCTCTGCATGATTACTAGCTCTTTTTGAAAAGTCCCCAGTAGAATTGGCATAATTCTGTGCTTGGGGGACTCCAACAGTGGGATCAGTTTCATTTTTAAGTGTTTATTTCTTTGAAATAGCATTTTAATCACGGAGAATAATGACAGGACCCTTCTTCAAACTGTATTGTTTTGTGATCTAATGCACCCATAGTTTGAACATCTCTGCTGCAGAGCAGATGACATTTCTGTGTCAAAATTTATGTACCCCTTTTGCAAATATCCTCCTGAGTTCATTACAGTATTAAGGCGGAGAATGGAGCTGTTTATTTCAGGAGTACCCAAACATACACATTTATCAGTTATGTGTTTCCCAGCCTTTTTTTCTTATTGCAATACTTTCACAGTGTTATGACTTGCCCCTACATTTCCTCTCAGCTGTTCTGTCTTTTTCTTCAATGTGAGATGGATTATTTTGAATTAATATGACCACAGTTGCAGAGCTTTCATTGTATACTTTTCCTTGGAGCCTGGAGGCCAATTATTTAGGATGAAGCTGTTTTTACTCTCAACATTTTCTCCTGTTTGGTACTAACTTCAGAAAAGTGCCTGCTTTTAATTGCAAAACCTATGTTATTTCTATACCAAGCTGCAGACACTAGAGTTCTCCACTCTGCAACGTGACTGTCTGTTCCTTTCCTGCTTGCTGGCTTCAGGCAATGAACACATGAGAATTTCAATTGTATTTTCATGTAGTTTTCCTCTGTCTCATCATCCCAATGTTTCAAACATTAGTTTTAAGACCATATGTTCCTTCCAGTGCAAAAATACCTTAATTAAGATGTAGGTTTAAAACAATCCCTAAATAGTTAGAAGAGGTCTGAACAGATTTTTTTAATTTAGGCAGAACTTCAAATTTTTTGCTAAAATCTCTCAGGTTTTATATATCATAAAAAAATAATCAGACTACATCTAGACTATATCTCCTTGAAGATTTTATTTTAGACACTGCTTTTAATCTGTTGGCACAGAACTGAATGAAAGAATGTTTTCTGAGAAAATGCTGCTCAGTAGAATTGCAGAGTTTTCCACATTGCAACATGTCACAACCAGGGTTGAAAGAAGCAGTTGTTACCATATGAGCACATAATTTCTTTCTAAATTTGATGCCTTGTTTCTTAATAATACATACCTTCTTTTTGCTGATTTTTTGTTTGTTTGCCCCCTCTTTTGCTTGCTGTCCATGTCACTAGACAACATTATTAGGTCTGATTGAAACAGAACAGAATTGTGAAGTTCATAAAATAGATTTTTGCCTAAGCAGTAGTACAGGTTGCAAGACCTGCAGCAATTTCTCAGAAGTTATTGAGAAGATAAGAAATCAAAATGCTGTCAGACAAGCTTTACTACATGGAGATGTGAACAGGAACTAGTCTATGACAAGGAGGCTGAGAGGCATAAAAGTGTGATCTATTCCTGGCACAATTTTGAAAAAACACAACCCTTTTCTTCAACTATTTGCTAACGTGGGAGAGTGAACTGTGAAGATTTGTCAGACACTCAGTAAGTTTTTTACAAAGACAAAAAATGACAGAATTTTTAAGAGGCAAAATGAAGTCCCTGTGAAATAAATAGATGTCACTAAAAAGAGTGACTACAAATGGAGTCTTACATGCTCCAAGAGAAATGGAGACGTGGTCCAAGTGAGTCAGGGTCTCTAGGTTGATCTACACAGCAAGCAAATGGTCAGGTGTGTGAGCTAGATCAAGTGTGACCCCAGGAATCTGAACTGAGAGATGATTCTAAGGTTTTCTGGTTTCATTTTGGTGGTAAGCTGAAGCTCACTAACAAACTAACATATCCAAATTATTGTCCTATTATACTTCAAAAGTTCTTCCTTACAAAACTGACAACTTTCTAAAAATCCCAGAAACATTTTAAAAATAAGGCTTCAATATTTGATGGTTTTATTCACAATGTATTTAAATACAATAAAAAAAAAATAAGGAATTATTTTAGCATTTCTTTGAAGTGTGACACTCTGAATCAATTGGATGGCATAGTACTAACAACCACCTGTTTTCCTAGAGGCTATTGCTACTTATCTGATGGCTCCAGGATTTTCAGCTCAATTTTCTCATGTCTTGCCTCATACACTGCATTTTATATGGCCTGAGTAGGGAAAAAATAATTCATGTGAGTCCTTTTGTGGGCTGAAGATCTTAATAATGCCCTGTGGTAGGCTGCCCAATATGTGCATTTGCAGAGCCATCTGCTACCTGCAGTTCAACAGAGAACATGATTTGGCTAAAATAATTACTTTTTGCACAGAGACGTGCTCATACAGTTTTTACTGGCCGTTCTGAGGTTTCAGGAACATATATTTTTAGTCCTTGAAGAAACTAATTCATTTACCACACCCTTTTCTAGTGGGAGCTGCCTGGCCACATGTTTTCTTAGGCTTTGCATCAAAATTAAATATCCCAGGGTAACCACCCGCAGCCCGCACATACGTGTGGTTCATGGTCAAGTGTTCAATAAATTCAGTTCCATAAGGAAAAAAAGAAAATCTATGCTACTTGCACTTTGTGTCTCTGTGCTAAGAGAAATGTATCTTGCTCAGACTAGTACTTAAATACCCCAAAGGCAACAAGTAGCTCTTTATATAAATGACACTTGACTTATGTTTGAAGAATATTTGGACTTTGACTTGGAAGCACTCAGACATAAGGGACACACTAAAAAGGAGGAGATTCATTTTGAACAGATTATAGTAACCATGTGGGATGAGTAGAACAAATGTTAAGCACTTGTTTTGAACATAATTGAGAAGGGCATTATTAGTATTTAATGCACAAAGCTTGCATAAACAGAAAAATATATCCAGTAGCTTCTACCTTAACAGATGTCCCACACAGTATGTCAGATTGGTGGCCAAAGAAAGTATGTGAAATACTTAGGTGAAATGGATGCCATGGAATGATCCGATCCCTCATCTTCCTCTGAATTTAGGCTGTAATTCTTCTACCAAGTAGTGTCAGTAACAAAGACAGAGCTTGAAGCCTAGAACTCCACTGCAAAATTTCAGAACAGTTTGGGTCTGTCCCATACACCAAGCCCAGGCAAAATTAAGTATCCAATCCTATATCCTGTGTTTATAAAGTTCCGTTCATCAAATCACTGCACCATGCATTTTTCTTTCATGTCCTTAAAAGAACAACGCTATCACAGAACTTCACCACCTTTCATCTCTCTGGTCTGGTCTGCCCATTCAACTAAGCACAAGGTGTCATACAGCTAAGCTGCCATTAATTTCAGATCCAGAAATGCTGTGTTAGCAGTTGCTTTTCTGCCAAGTCATCCCTCTTTGCTCCCTTAAGCTTTAATGTTGATTGCAGCTCAGCTGAGCACCTCATCTCCGGCTGGCTCCAACAGTGAGAGCCTGCTAAACAAAAAGGACAAAACCTCTGAACCCAGTTTTTGCTTCTCCTGGGTAGCTCCTGAGGCCAAGAATAAAATAAATTAAACTAGACCAGGTAGGCTTGCTTCCTTGCTGGGGATTGCTGCTCTCTAGCTGAAGTGATCCTACATGCCCTGACCTATGGTAGCAGAAGGATGTTCACGTCTTCCAAGACTGCAGCAGTGATGGAAGAAGCAGGTTCATGGTTGCTTTTCTGCAGAGGCTTTCCTTGAATCCATCTCCTTTTGCATGTCTCAGCAATTCCAAAACTGCTGGTAACTGGACACAGAAAAGTGTTGAGGTCTATTTGGCAACACCTTTGAACTTTGTAACTTTGTTAGCTGTACATCTTAGGTAGTCAGGTGGTCTCTCATACTTGAGCAATCAGTGCCCAGCAGTCTGTTCAAGTCCTTAAAAAAAGAAAGAATAAGTAAACTGAGAAATTAGTTTTTCTCAGATACTTCTGAGTATCTGAATCAATCAGCTGCCAGATTGGGTAGGTGGAGGAAGCCTTACTTTCTAAAGCACAGATACTGGGTCTCAGACTGAGTTAAACCCTACAAGTTCCTTGGAAGTTGCAACTCCTCCAGTACCTCCTGTTTTGAAATTGGGGTGTAGTGTAGTTGCATTTTTTGCTCTTGAAGCAAGGACAGCTATTGATAAATAAGGGAAATCAGCCACTGGGACAAACACATACTGATTCCAGTATGTGTTTATCCAGCAGGAATTTATGAGAACACTTCAAGAATGGAATTGTGATCTAAGCTTATTTGGAATGCTATTGGATTTTCATTCTGTGCTAAGGTGATGCTTTCTGGTTACCAAAGTCACCACACACTCAGGACAGTCCACAGACTGAAGTGACTGTTATTTAAATCATGACATAAGCCTGTGAAGTGTAATAGCCCTAATGGGCAACAGGAATGAGTGTGGAGGGTAGGAAGAATTGATTAGCTGGTGGGATACCCGTAAATACAAAGTGCTTAATCACAGGCGGACTCAGCACCTTGATCTCCCAATCAATAGCACTTGCAGGTTCAGAGCACATGAGGAAACCTTGGGTTTAAAGAGAAGATAACAGGTGCTTTCTCTTTGTTATTTCTGCAATGTTCTATACTTATATATCCTATTTCATCCTAGCAGTCCAAAGGCTTTTACAATTTTTTAAATGAAGCAAACACTTTACCCACTTCATAAAGAAATTATACAGCTGCTCAGTACCCAAGAGCAAGAGCAGCCTAGGTCTGGGAATAAAGAGGACATCACCTCCCTGTAATGCTGTGATTAGAGAAAAAAGGATTTTGATGCTTAAACTTTAACAAGTACCTAATTGAGATGGAGGCTAATTACCCATACCCTGGCAGAAATTGTACTAAGTTTGCAAATGGGCATGGCACCAACATGCACTGTGAGAGATGCCACCTTTAACATCCATCATTGCCTTCAGTAATCAGGAGCACAGTAAAAACTACAACTGGCCTAGGGAGGAATGAGTTAGAAAGAAGCACAGTTTGATTTTCTCTTTGAGCTACAGAGAAAAAAAAAGGAAGAATAAAACCCATGCACAAGGCTTATGTTTCAGCCAGCAACCACTGAGCTGTCCCTGCTGTGAACTGATAACTGAGCCTGATAATAAATGTAGCCTGACTCTATCAGCTGCACAGACTTATTGTGCTCGGCTGAAAATAGAAATAAAAATCAAGTAGTGCCAAGGAAGGACCAAAATGGATTCTCAGAATACTGAGACCCCTGTGAACTTTGGCCATTTGGTTAATAGAAATCTTGGATGCAGACCATCTTGGGACAGGCTTGAAAAACATAAATCCTGGCTGACATTGTGCTAGCTTAAGTCTCAGGGTTTTAATTTCATATCTGTAAATGCTGTTTGTCAACTTCAACACTGAAAAAAATAAACACCAAATCAATATTGCAATGTAGCATTCAGCTTGAAACGCTCCACTAGAAAACAGAGGGGGGGTATGTTTCTGTGATTATTTTTTATAATATACCTTTACTCTATTCTTCCTCATATATTGTTACATTTTTTGGCAAGCAACAAGCAGCTTACCCTTAGTAACTGAAATTTATTTTCCAACCTTAAGCTGGCTGCCTGCTGCACATCTGATCTTGTGCTGCTGCTTGTGCCTGTGAAATGAAAGAGCTGGGAGACAAAAAGTCACGGCCATCTTGGAGCTGGGCTTCTGGAAGCTGCTCTGGAAGTGGGAATTTATACAAACAGCCCGTCCCATCTTAAGTCATTCCTCTGTAGCTGAACACTGCTTCTCAGAGCCGACAATAAAGCTATGGGAGATTTCAACAATGGCAAGTTCACAATTCCCCCAAGGCAGAAAAGCAAGAAAAGCAATACATTTATTCTCTCAACTGCTTTTTTTTTCTTTTTTCCCATCTTCATCCCAGTGTGTTCCTACCAGTCTCCTGCAGCTGCTTCCCCCATTCTCCCGTTGTACGATCTACCATTTTCCACAGGTTTGTGCTCTTACCAAGAATCACCATGCATTTTCCATCTCTCTTCCATGTAAATCCCCATAACCATGTTCTATTCCAGCATGAAATAAAGAACTGAAAAAACTGGATTGCTGAGTGCACCATTACACATGATATCTCCAGAGCCTTTGGAGCTCTGAGAGACAATATGATGGCATCATTTAGGGCATTTGTGGCATCTGATGCCTTCAGAGTCAAGGTAGAGGAAAATGTTAAGACTGGGACTGGAAAAAGGAGAAAGACTTAAAAAAATAGTGGCTATAAACAAGCAAACAGACTAAAATTAGGGGCAAAAATGAGGAAAAAGAAAGTGAAAGAGAAAATCATTCTTTTACCACAAAAACTGTTGGTGCTACATATAGATAAAAGTCTGACAGCTTTTCCTTTTTGGATCCCCTATTTACAGGGATTATGTAGCTCAGATGTGGAAAGTCTCTGAAATATGGCTTACAAGGTCTCAGGAAAGAAGCCTTTAAAAAAATGTAACTCTTTCATTCTTAAGTATGAAACTATAAAAGCTAATGAATTTTAAAAACTATGTCAAAAAAAAAAAAAAGCCAGAACAACTACTTAGCATGCTCCTTGAGTCTGTTAGATTTTTTCATTAATTATTTAAAAATTTTCTCCACCAGATCTGCAGATAATTCCATCTATCCATATTCTTCACATGAGTTTTCAAAATGCAGCTATTTTTTATTAAAAAGGTAGAGAGAGACAGACATCCAATTGCATTTTTCTTTTTGGACACTATACATTTCTTGAAGATGGAAGAGGAAGGTAAGAGTCACTTTGGCACTAGCAGGGTGTTTCTAGGCGAGGAAGATTCTCAGACTACCAAACCTGCAAGTGATCTTTGACTATCACATCTTCAAAGTAACGTAAAACCTCTCTGAAGCAGGAGTGGATATCTACTCCCTGTCTAGATGAAAACAACTAGAATCCAGCTCTTACAAGTGGCTGAAACTCCAAGTTTAAATTTGTCACCTGCAAATATTTTGCGGTATTTTCTTAAAAATGACCCTTTCTTCAACTATTGCTCTAAATAAACTCACTCTTCCAATGGACTATTTACAAAGAATAAATACAAAGAGTACATTAGAGCAGAGCAAATAAAAGAGGTGTCTGTTTGCAAATCTGTTGGCTACAGCAGATTCACTTTTCTATCCCAAAGTTTCGAAACTGAAGCTTTATGGGAGTTTTGAAGGTAGTCCTTTTACTCTGTTTTCTTTTTATCCAGTCACACCACATTTTTAGCAAGCGACAACTGTGTAAAAATATTTATATTTCTATAAAATTCAATATGCTCACAAGCAGATTTAAATGTTCATGGGCACACCTGGTGGTAGAGAGCATAAAAAGGACTACTTAGGCATCAGTAGTATCACATCACCAAATAGAATGGGTTAAAAATATTTAAAGCCTTGGAACCCATATACTTGGGCATAAAACAAATCTTTTCTCATTTCTTAGAAAAGACCCTAAGGATGAAAACAGACTGCTAAAATAAAAGTAGCAATTTTCCTCCAGGTTTTTATTTGTTTCAATCTAACCAGTGTTTCAGTGCACCAGCGACCCTTTAGACCTGAAAAATACTTAAAAAATGCAATTCTTTATTTCTAATACTGTTGTATAAGATGCTCTGATTAGACACAAACTACCTACATCTAGGTCATCAGAGAAAGGAGAAAATGCTTTCTGCATGGATTGAAAGCGTTGAACTTTCCACGAGTGGTTCCAGCTTCAAATGCTGTTCAAACCTGTCCACATTGGAACCAACCAGCTGCAGCGCAAGAGATGCTCATTTCTTGATGGAGATGTGCCAAGGCACACGGAACTGGGAAAAACCTCTTTGCAATACATGCTTTGGCACAGGGTGCTGCTGAACATGTCACAGAGATTAAAATGAGGGAGAGAAAGTGCACTGAACTGGCAGATGTCAGTGGTTCAGTGCCTGTGCTGGCCGGGATTTGCTCTTGGAGGATGAGCTGGCAGGTCCTGGGATTACTGCTGGCAGAGGTGCCTCTGCATGGTGCAGTTCTGGACAAAAAGCACAGCAGCAGAAGAGTGAGGAATTGGGCACGTTTATAGATTTGGGCCTATGGGCTTTTCTTAGAATATATTCTTTTCTCCTGGATTCAATATCCTTAATGATGAGAAAGAAAGGATACAGGATGTCACACAATCACAGAATCAACTATGTTGGAAAAGACCTTTGGGATCGTCAAGTCCAACCTATGATCAAACTAAGCCATGGCAATGAGTGCTACATTCAGTTTTTTCTGAAACACCTCCAGGGACAGTGGCTCCAGCACCTCCCTGGGCAGCTATTCCAATGCTCAATCACTCTTCCTTGAAGAAGTTCTACCTGATTTCCAAACTAAACCTCCCCTGGTGCATCTTGAGACTGTGTCCTCTTGTTCTGTCAGTGGTTACCTGGGAGAAGACACTGATTCCCACCTGGATACTCCTTTCAGGGAGTTGTAGAGAGTGATAAGATCACCTCTGAGTCTCCTTTNTTTTTTCTGAAACACCTCCAGGGACAGTGGCTCCAGCACCTCCCTGGGCAGCTATTCCAATGCTCAATCACTCTTCCTTGAAGAAGTTCTACCTGATTTCCAAACTAAACCTCCCCTGGTGCATCTTGAGACTGTGTCCTCTTGTTCTGTCAGTGGTTGCCTGGGAGAAGAGACTGATTCCCACATGGGTACTCCTTTCAGGGAGTTGTAGAGAGTGATAAGATCACCTCTGAGTCTCCTTTTCTCCAGGCTAAACAAACCCAGTTCCCTCAGTCATTCCTCATAGAGCTTGTGTTCCCAGTTCCTCACAAGCCTCATTGCCCTTCTCTGGATGTGCTCAAGCATCTCAACGTCCTTCCCAAACTGAGGGGCCCAGAACTGGACACAGCACTCATGGTGTGGCCTCACCAGTGCCAAGAGCAGGGGAAGAATGACCTCCCTGCTCCTGCTGGCCACACCATTCCTGATACAGGCCTGGGTGCCATCGGCCTTCTTGGCCACCAGGGCACATGGCTGGCTCATGTTCAGTAGGCTGTTGAGCAGTACTCCCATCTCCCTTTTCTCCTGGCAGCTGTCCAGCCACTCTGCTCTTAACCTGCAGCATTTCAAGGATTTGTTGTGGCCAAAGTGCAGGGCTCAGCACTTGGACTTGTTAAACCTCATACTGTTGACCTTGGCCCATGTAATCAGTCTGTCCAGGTCCCTCTGCAGAGTCCTCCTACCTTCCATCAGATCAATACTCACACACAGCTTGGTGTCACCTGCAAATTTGCTGATGGTTGACTCAATCCCCTCTTCCAGATCACCAGTGAAGACACTAAACAGGGCTGGCTCCAGCACAGACCCCTGAGGGACAGCACTGGTGACTGGCCACCAACTGGACATGGATGTTCACCACCACTCTCTGGGCCCAGCCATCCAGCCAGTTCTTAACCCAGCACAGAGTGTTCCTGTCCAAGCTGTGGGCTGCCAACTTTTCCAGGAGTATGTTGCAGGAAAGCGTGCAGAAGGCTTTGCTGAAGTCCAGGCAGACACATCCATAGCCTTTCCCGCATCTACCACGTGGGTCACCTGGTTATGGAAGGAGATCAGTTTGGTCAGGAAGGACCTGCCCCTCTTAAATCTATGCTGGCTGTGTCTGACCCCTTGGCCATCCTATGAGTGCTGTGTGATGGCACTGAAAATGATCTATTTGATAACCTTGCCAGGCATCCAGGTCAGGCTGTCAGGCCTGGAGTTTCCCAGATCCTCCTTCCAGGTCTTCTTGTGGATGGACATCACATTGGTCAGATTCCAGTAACTTGGAACCTCCCTGGTTCACCAAGACTGGTGATAAATGATGGAGAACAACTTGGTGAGCTTTAGAAAAACCCCTTGTCATTTCTGTTCCTGGAGTAGTTTCTGCTCCACAAATAAACTAGACACACAAAGCTCAAACTCTGTAATTCTTGCTACTTGTTTGTGCTGAGCTATTGGATAAAATTTTTTTCATTATTTTCTCAATATATATCTGGACAGGTGAGGGCCTATCTAAATGTCATTGAATTTAATTTTCAAAAAGAAAAATCCCCTCACACAAGCACAGTCCCCTTCCAAGAAAAGGGGAAAGGAGTGGTCTACTGCCTTAAACTTGAGCCATGCTGCAAAACTGTCACGTTCAAGGTAGATGCAAGTTTTGAGATGGAACTCTCCAGAAATTCCAGAAAAAAATCAGCCGCTTAAATTAAAAAGAAATTTTAACGACACTGATAAAATTCTGCCTTTTAAATGCATCTCACCTTTCTTTCCCCTCTGGCTTCATCCCCTTCATCTGCTGTAGAAATCATAGCATATATGAGAATGAAGAATCTGGGAAATATGTGCTCTTTAACTGCAACAGATACTTATAACTGCTGATACATTTATAACTTTTCCCAATGTGTTTATGCTGTGTGACTTTGCAATTTATGAAAAAATTTGGGCTCCCTGAGAGCAATACTAAATAAAAGCCTGACTGTTTGCATTTGCTGTTTTGACACAAGTTAAGTGTCAAATGTATTTTAAGTCATCTGAGTCACTGCACATAGAGTTTCCAAAACCTACAGTCATGAAAAAATACAGCAATTTGATTGGCAGCATGTTTTTGAATGTAATTAATACAACAAAAATAAAACATGAAGAACTGTGATTGATTCTGTGTGTGCACGTCTGCATGCTCGATACAAGAATAACACTAAACCCCAAGAGTAAAAAATCTGCTATTCACAATATTGGTTATCCAACTTCACCAGAATATAATTGGTCCTCAGAGAGTACAACACAAAGAAATGAGTAAAATATATAGAAGAATGGAAAGTGAGAGTAGGAAGTTTAGATATGCAATTATTTTATGGTATCTAAAATAATGATTGTTGAAGCCAACTCTTCTTGATTTGTTTTGATGAAAATAGAAAATGATATTTTAAATCTACTTATTGTAAACATGGCTATCAATGGAAAAAAAAAGACAAATTTAAAAAAGGCTGAGACTTATCTATAGATACTCTCACTACTTCAGAAAAAGCCAGTTTTCATCAATTGCCTTTTGCAATTGCAAAGAAAACAAAACTATCTGAGCAGTCCAGTATTTTTTACTCAAGGTTTCTATGGGTGCTTAAGGACTACATGGATGACAGCATGGAGTAAGTTCATTTTTACATATATCTTGAAGATATTGAAGAACTGAAAGGATGATTTGGGTGAATATCTTGCAGAAGGAAGGTGGGTTTCAGAAATTGATGAGGTATCATGTGACGGGTAACAACATTCTCCAAAGATCCATTCCTGAGTTTCTTATCCCTGTGATTTTAAGATTATATGTTTGTGCTGATGGCATGCATTTTAAAAGACTATCATCATCCCTGTTGCTGCTGTGCTGCTTCTGCCAGGCTCTACTCAAAAGATACTTTTTATGCACAAAAGAGTTCATCATTGACATAGTGGTGAGAGGCAGTGAGCAGATATGATGAAAAGAAGAAGCAACAGGGAGTACCGAGATGTTTCTGGACAACGGGCAAGTGACACCCACTACAGGCAGAGCACCCAAGGGCTGCCCAGTGTTTCACGGGCATGTCCAAATAGGCAGGTCTGAATGAGAGATCTCAGAGAAGATAAAGCACCTTTGGTACTTTTTGCAGATTCTACAAAGATTTCACCTCCTTTAGGTCAGCTTTAGTCTCCCTCGGGATTGAGGACAGCCCTTGGGAACCAGATGGGGGACAAATCCAAATATGAGAGAAGGGACAGGATAGGAAGAAGAGCAAAGGTCATTTTCATGATAGGACAAGGGAAAGAGGGACAGGCCAGAAACAAGGTTGGAACAGAGGTAAAAATTCTGCAAAAGGGAAGACAAAGCAGATCAGAAAGAATCAGCAATTCTAGAACTGAATTGTTAAGTTTAAAATCACACTCTGCGTAAAATAAATTTTTATGGCTCCATGAGTAGTAGAACTATGAACACTGCGTCTAAAAGCCTCTGCCTGGTTGAAGACAGGTTGAATCTCTGCAGTTCAAAAATAAGCAATTTTGTTTACTTTTTGTCAGGTCTGAAAAGTATAAAGAATTACATTTAGAAGTACATAAAGGGATTACTACGCCACAGACTTAAAGGTTAGGAAAAAAAAAATCCCAAGGTTGTCTGTGTCACATCATTCCAACCCCTGGAAGCACATGTGATGCTTCCTTCTAAGTTCCCAAAGAATTCTTTTCTTGTTGTGGCTTCTGCTGGATGCCCCGCACCACCACCCTCTGTGGCCTCATAAGTGCTCAGATTGAGAAAAAACAAAGACATTTAAGAATTTTTCACAACAAAATGAGTTAAGAGGATGCTTAAAAATATTCCTTTAAGGTAAATGTGATCATTTTAAACAACAGTAACAAATTATCTGCAGGTATCTTATATTCTGCTATTTGAAGCAAGATAAGTACAAACACTCATCCACATACCTTAATTAAAAAACTGTAAGTGTTATGCTTTTCCTCAAAACGGATGACACTCATTTGATTACTGTAAGCATAACCACACTCAGCTTTAACCACAACAAATTATCCATCACTCCACATCTTATGCTGTTAATGGCAATGTAAGTAAAATCTTCAAAAGCATCCAGTAATGGCAGACTAAAGGCAGTTTCATTCCTTGTCCAAGAATAGCAGAAAATACCTTTTATATCATTCCAAGGACTCTGCATTTTCTAGAAAATGTATATCTTACTCTTATCTGCAGCTTGTCAGACAAAAGCCATATGCCTTAGAAGTCCTAATATGCCCTGTGCTTCAGGCAGGCTTGGTTTTCTGAACCTTTAGCAGGAGCTTATTATCTTACATTATATTTCTTAGCTCTGCAATGTAAAACTGCCTGTAATATACTTCAGTATGACTGTGTTGTATTGACAGAAAGTACTAAAAAGGTAACTGATGAATACAGTGTGGAGCTGCTCCTGGAAGGACTAACAAGTGATGAATATCTGAATGGAACAAGAACAATGGAGATTAAATAAAGGCCCAGGTTCTTGTCCTAG
Source organism: Thryothorus ludovicianus (assembly GCA_013397245.1). Classification (NCBI taxonomy): domain Eukaryota; kingdom Metazoa; phylum Chordata; class Aves; order Passeriformes; family Certhiidae; genus Thryothorus; species Thryothorus ludovicianus. The sequence continues at coordinate 52,877 of VZTB01018175.1, forward strand.
AAAGGACAAGATAGAGACTATTTCTAATATTTGCTGTTCAAATAATCAGGCACCAAAGGAGCAGAGGGTCTACCATGCTGAGAAAGACCCAGGAATAATACTGAGCTTTGCTCTTCTACCAGTGGTATACACAAGATATTCAGGATGAATAACCAAGCCCCAAATGACACACACTCTAATTGTGGATTACACAGGGTCAGTAGGTGGTTTCTCCTGACCTCAGCTACCCTGCTTGTGCTATGAAATATGAAGAATCTCTGTAATTTTCATTTTGATGGCTATAACAGTAGTTTGCACCCTCATTTGTATTTACCCTTCTTTATTAGCCAATACAATCTCCCGGTAACAGGATTAAAAGGCACTGAAATACACAAATAGATCATTAGGGACAAATTGCATTTGTAACTAATGCGATTCTTGAGGCTCGGAACTGATAATCATCAGATGGTTGCAGACAAAGAAACCCCAAGAAAATCTCTTAAAAACCATGGCTGAACTTGCAATTAAGATGAAGCTAAATTTATTCTATGTCAGCAGTATGTTCATTGCCTCGGCTTTCACTGCAAGGCATGTGCCCAGTCCCTCCAGGATCAGAGGGTAATGCTATACTCCCCTTGAAGCCAAAGGGGAATTCCCTTTTGAGAGTCTGTGCCACAGGCCCAGGTGATGAGGCAGCAGCAGTTCCATTCCTTCGCTGTTGATCTGCCCCAAGGCTCTTTTTTTCTTGGCTTTATCACTCCAGCCAGCCAGCCCTTTGCAGCTTGGCTCCCACTCCAAGCCCCCAGCTAGAGGTGCTTTCACAAGTTCTCCCATTACCTCTCATGTTCAACATGTTACTGCTGTCCCATGGAAGCTTTTTGCTAAAATCTTTGTGTTCTGAATCTGTGTTTCCTCTCTCCACCCTTCTTTTCCTTTTTCCCTTAGGCTCCCCTTCATGAGGAGCTTTCTCAACAGCTTTTCCCAGATAATTTTACTGATGAAGCTGTCCTTTCTAATTCTTCTTCCAGTTGAGAGAATAATCACTGCTTTCTGTGGATTCCATTAGATATAATCAGGCTGTTCTTTCCATGAATATCTCTCAGCCTTGGATTTCTCTGGAATCTGCTTTTACTGCTACTTTAGATTCCACCTCCTGAGTGGCTTCTTTGGGTTAGTGGATACCTTTTTTTCAGCTTTTATTCTTAAAACAAAACAACTCAGTGTCTGTGGGCTGAATAACAAAACCACTAAAAGATTCATTTAGGAAAGGAAAAGAGGGGAAGGCAATATTGGAGTATTGGAGTTACCAAGCTCAGTCATATAACACAGATGGAATAATCTAAAAAGTTTAGTGGCCACCTTCCCATTTCCAATTTACTCTTTTTTACAAACGTGCAGCTGTTTTAATATATAAAAGCAAATAACATCACTGGGAAGTTGAAAAACAATCATGAACCTCCCAGTCTATTATATACTAGACACTTCAAGAAAATGTATGGAGAAAACCCCATACTTATTTAGTAATATTTTACTGGTTACTGTGTATATTTAGATTTTTATATGTATTTTTTTTTAATAGATCCAGACACCCAATCATGAAGAAAGAAAATCATCTTTCCTGACACAACACGTTAGACAGATTAGGGGTGACAGTCTGTGCAGACTTCAAACTTTATTATACTTTGATCATTTAACATGAAACTTATGACATATACAATGTATAATAAGTGGAAAAATACACTAAGGTAACTTAAGTTATTAAACCTATGTTAAATAACATAGGTTTATAGAAATCTGCATGCTCCTAAAGACAATAAAGTGGAACTCACTTGATACATTGACATAGTATGTAAGTCTTAATATATTGTCATATTCTCTAGGCATTTCAAATCTATATCACCTGCAGATAGAACACACTTGCACCTCAAATAAACCCCTGAATGTCCAGGAATTCTGCATTTTTCTGATCTTTGACTTATAAATTAGTCTGACTGAAAGCAGGATGCATTGATCAAAATGGCCAAGAAAACAAATTTCTAACAACAGAAAACATGAGTGCATGTTGCACAGTGTCAAGGCGTGGCTCATGCCAAGGCACTTCCCAGATGTTCCTCGACTCACCTGAATTGCTAAACCACTCGGAGTACCCGGGCAAGAACTAGAGTCTTTAAAGAATGAAAACACTTCCTGGCCTCATGGTCGTGTTTTAATAATCCAGAAGAACAAGTTGCTCAGAACTGACTTTTCATGTGTTCTGGACAGCTATCAGGTTTGTAGAAGGAAAGCTAGATCATAGTCAAAATCTATTCAGCACAGTGAAGAGTAGCACAGAATAAAAAAATTGCTTACAATAAATTTCTTTTTTTCATTGTGATGGAGTTCCTTGTTCAAAGGTACCAGATATTGACTATCACTGTGTATTTATCCATCTTACAAAAAAGGGATGCTGTCTGAAGCACTGAAGACACCAAGAAGGAATTTAAAATCAACTCATTGAAGTTAATTCAAACTTCAAGCCAACTGTGTGTTTTACCATCTCTGTGCATTGCCAGGCATCTCCTGGATTTTCAAAGCCATGGGATTCCTTATAAGTGTATAAACAACACAGAAGTAAGGGGCAAATGACTTCTTGTGATGCTTCCAGGTTTCAGACATGGAGTTTTTCTTCTCCTGGTGCTGTTCCACAGCTCTCACTTGCAGCTGGACTAAGAGGATGGCTGCACTAAGTTGCATTCCAAATGTTCCACCCTGAGAATTCCACCATGGTTTTCCCCAGCAGCCAGAGATAGCTGGTCAAGGATATAATTTCTCACACATTCACACAGGCACGCACACACTGCTGACTCAGGAGCAGCTTTAACTGAAGTGAAAACTGAAGGGGGGGAAGTTGCAGTTGGTTTAAACCGGGAGAAAGGGATTAAATATCAAAAAGTTGGAAGCCAATTCAGCTTCAAGTCATTGTGTCACACACTCTCACAAAAGATAGTCAGATGTAAACACAACAGTTGTAAAAAAACCTAAATCTGTCCTTAATGGCTATGTTGGAAACCAGCTTTTGTTTGAAGTATGTTAGTATAGCACTTGTGCTGTTTCATGGTTAGGATATTTCTCTCTAAGGTAACGTGTCAGGTATTGATAAGTTTGTTTTAAATTCCATATAATTAGAGCAGTAAATAGAATACTGACATATCTGCCACCTGAAACATCATTTAATAGATAAGTATATATGGCACCGTGCTTTAAAAACATGCATAGGATAAACCAGAGGTCAGCAAGGTCCTCTGCTCTCAGTGAAATTACCTGTTTACACTAAATCATGCATCAGCAGTAAAATTACAGGAAGAAAGCACCCCTCCTCCCTCCAGTACTGAGACAGATGGAATAGACCTCCAGCTGGAGTCTTTTCAATTTTTTTCTGGATGGAACTGATATCTCCAGAAATTAAAAGCTGCATCTACTCTTTCTTTTTTTTTTCTCTTATGGTAAGTATGCTAATTGGATAAAACAAGCACAGACAGTTGCAAACCCATTGCTACAAGATATACTGTTTCATACCCACTCTAGCCATGAAAATGATTCTGTTTGTGTTAGAAAAGAGAAGCCAAGGAGAAAGGTCATTATATTGTGTCTGCAGCTTTCGCTCCTAATATGTGATTCTCATTCCTCAGTAAAGGGAAAATCAATACTCCTCTAAGTTGCCTTGCATTCAGAAAGATAGAGCTTTTACCTACTGTGTGGTAGGGATTTGGAACAATCAGGATGTATATTATGCAATGCTGGTTTTTACAAAGCTCTGAACTTCATCTTGACATTTTTAATTGTGCCATTGAGTCTTGTCTAAAACTACAAAATAGAAACACTTTAAGTGAGATGATATTTTAATAGAAATTTAGCTCCTTCGATTATGAGTGGCCTCTTACCTTACTGTTCTCAGCTTTGATTTAGGTGAGAGATTTTTCTCTCAAAGCTGGAAGATTAAAGGCAGCCATGGCATTCAGGATTTGTGACAATAACAAAAGAAGTACAGATCAGGTTCATACATTTATAAGGGTTTACGTACCAAGAAGCTATGTTTGTAGCAGAGACGCACAAGTAATTTGCTTCCTCTTTTCTTTTTCAGTTATAAGATCATATTCTCAACCACTTAGGCTGGAAGGACTCAGAAAAACATCAAGGCATTACTGGAAATGATAAGGAAATATAACCAAGTTTTAGGTTTATAATAGCATATTAAATGTTACTTATATTCTAGAAAAACCCAGCAAACTGTGACACAGCTGGATGCAAAGAACAATGAGGAGGAACAATGGAGACAGGAACTGTGCAGTTGGAGCTCTTACTGCCAGATGTGAAACTGGGATCACTGTAAGAAAAAGCCTGGAGTCAGCACCTGGAGGTACAATCACTCACTAAGTCAGGACATGGCACACTCCAGCTGTAGTCTCCAACAAAGGGCTAACAAGGAGAAGCTAAGGCTGTTTCTCACAAGCAGAAACCTCTTGCAAAGAAATTCCTTAGGCTTAAAGAGATCAATATCATCCCTGACATCATAAACTCAGTGTTCAGCACTAAACCCACAAGCTCCATGTCTTTGGCATACGGTTTCCATCTAGACAAACACATTTAAACATGTATGCAAACCCCTCCCTGAGCATGTGTTGGAGAGCTTTGATGCTCTGTGCACCCAATGAGAAGCTAACCCCATTCTGGAGGGCTGCTTCTTCCTGCAGTTGCTGGGCCAAGCCATGATAGAGGCTGAACAAGACACTGCATGAAAATGATTATCCACTACCAAGGGAGGAGTTCAGATCTGGATCCAAATTCTGATTCTGACTCATCAGGCCATAACAATAGGATTTCCTTAATTTCAGGCTCAGATTCCAAGTTATGTATTACCTCTTCCCATACTTGTATTTTTTTCTCTCTCTCTTTTTTTTTTTTAACAGAACAAAGAATTTTAAGAAGATATACATTTAAAAAAAACCAAAAACCAACAAACCAACCCAAAAAATTGCTATTGCCACCTGCTCCTTTCCCCTCACCATCACTCACTAAAGACACCATCTGGGAACGACTAGCAACCAGAGCAGGGAGTGAGCAGTCCATATGTTAAAATTTAAAATTTGACAGCCCTATTCTGGCCTTTCCATCACCCACTATTTTTCTGTTTTACAGTTTTGATATGATAACTAGTCTCTTCAACATTTGCAAGGACTAAACCATTTTTTTTCATTGTGGATACATCTTTATTTTAGATTAAATCTTTCATATAAGCTGAAATCCATAAAATTCTCTTCACTGTCCAACTTCTTCCAAAAATTTAATGTGAAACAGGATGAGATATTTAATTATCAAAACCTGTGGCAATTACTGTTCAGCTCATCTATTAAATTATTAGACCAGAAATGTGAGAAAAAGCACAGTTCTCTCTTCTCTTCCATTAGTTTGTAAATGTGACAGACCTCTGGGTACTGTTAATAATTTTACTCAAAGCTAGCAAGAAATCTACATAACCTTTTTTCCTTTTCTCATTTCAACCCCTAAATCCCATCTTGTGGATTTGCCTTATCATTCACATACATGCAAAATGTAGTGAGACTCTTAAGCAAAAGCGAGGCACGATTTTTTTAAAAAGCAAAATGTATCCATAGCACTATAAAAATAGGCAGGACAAATACAAAGGAAGATGCAGTACCTGAAATGATGGTTGTTTCCTACTTACTATCTCTGGTCCAAATTTTTACAGAATAACTCCTCTTATAATAATTAAACCTATAGATTGTACCCCTTTAAAGTTTCTTTAAAGTAGGGGATGTTATAATCCGGGCTCAAATAGATGAAGAGAAAATGACTTGTGAAAAAGGCCAGGCACAGACTTTTATATGTACAAAACAAAGCCAGACTGAAGCATTCCATTGAATATCAGCAGATCTAGTACATTTATCTTTTGAATAGATACGTTTGTTTAAAAAGCACAAAAAGATTCTGTAAGACCATTTATGAACATCTGAAAGAAGTTTAGATGGTGCAAGATTTGACTATTACATCCTGAATAAAACCAGCACCCAATAAGACTCTTTGAAACTGAAACTATATTAAGCAATTACTTTAAAATAAAACCTGCAACTACACCTGATAAAAGCTTCTGAAGGCTTTTGTTCTCCACTTATAATCCTTTCAAGGTTGTTTGGTGCCAAGCCAAATATTATTAATGCAACTCAGGAAGTGTTCTGACTAGGCAGACAGCACAGTGGGGATCTCAAAGATTTGCATGAATTCAAGGAAATGTGAGGAGAGAAAGATGAGGTTCATAAGAATATCTGTTGGACAAACAAAATTCACATTCTTTAAAGATCCTGATCACTTCCTGGCCATTGTCATTTTAACATTCACATTTTCAGTAGATTTCTGAATTTTAAACTTCCATGCAGATTCAAGAGTTTATTGAAAAAGTATTTGGTCAAAATAGGCATTACTGGGAGTCAAAACTCAAGTGTGTAAGGATCAGATTCTGCCATCTGGCTGAAGGTAAAAACCAGCAACTTCTGCCAGAGTTTTACTTTGAGATGTCCCTACTGAAAGGGCACCGTTAGGCAGGAATTAGCTCTATACAGAGTTATTTCTTTTAGTGACAGAGTTCTGAGCTTTACAGCTGAAGAACTAGTATGTTGTTTTAGTGAGAACCTATCCTGTAAAAGGCACATATTTTATACCTGTTTTCCCTCCTCCCCTCATATTTTAGAACCCCACTGGTGTGGCTGCCAGCTGTGACCAGACTGTCAATTATTTGGCTCCTTAACTGAAGGGCTGGATCACATCCAAGGCTTCTTATGCACAAGGGTAAAACAAAATCCAGGTCCCTTTTTTGTATACAGGTGCTCAATTAGGAGAGATCCTATAGGGAAACAATTTTTTATTTGAACCATAACAGACATTGATACTCTTTAATCTGAAAGGTCAGCAAAACATAAGGGGCTGCTTCATGTCAGGAGGAAAAATAGTAGTGGAGTCAAGAGTTTCACTGATTCAGTTCACATTCCTCAAAAATTACTTATTAAGCCCAGAGAAATACAAGGAAAGGCAACGTTTAATCTGACTAAAGTTTTTTCAGCCAGAACTGAATTCCAGAAGCTTTGCTCCTGTTGCAGTTTTGTTTTCTGATAGCTTTGCTTTCCAACACCTCCTAACCCTTGTGGAAGAAACTTCTCCCAGGCACTTCTGACTCTGCTCTGAGCAGGAACTTGCCCCTTCTTGGGAGTGAGAGCCCAGGACTTACCACTATATCCCCCCCAGGTAAAAGAGGGGAGTTGTGCTGCCTGCCCTTGCCATGGGAACTGATGAAACAGTAGCCTTGAATCCATAGGCATAAGCAGTTTTTAAGGAGCTTTATTGAAGCAGCAAATGGGCCTTAAGCAGGAATCCAGAGCCTTTCCCTGGGGATGGTCACCACAATTGCAAACTACTGGCCCAAGGATTGGTAAAGGAAGGGTTTCCACAGTTTTGTCAAAGTCAAAGCATTCAGTAAAGTTTTGCTTTAACAAATTCTAAATTTTCATTGAGATGTTCCTTTTTCATTCTTTCTCTCTTTCAGTATGAGAGGAGATGATGAAAGTCTGTTTTTTCTTGTATCACATCACTGCAATATAATATGTATTTTGACTTTGTGTCATATTTTAATATACAATGGAGCACCAGAAATTTGAATATTATTCTGTTGTCTCAATGGTGTGCTGTGGCATTAGAACTGCTACTGTTACTAGCAAGAAACAGCTAAGCATTTATTATATGTTTGTGTTCAAAGTGCCTTTTGTCACATTAAAACTTTGACAGCCATACTTTCTTGAAATAAATTGCCTACTAGGAAAAATATTCTTATATATTTCTCTGAATGTTTTTTCACAGAAAGATAACTCAAGGTCAACAAGAGGACATCAACCATAGAGGAAAAGATAGTTTACCATAGAATAGAAGAACAGCCTAGTACTATCTTATGGGCGCTATCGTGTCTTAATGGTGATATGCAATAATTTAAAACATAAAACAAACATTAAAGAACTTATCATTAAAATTCAGAAATTTAAAAATGGCAAAGAATTCTGGATATTTTTAGGCTTTAGCAGCTTATTCTTGGCCAGCCTGGGCAGCTACAGGTCATGGCCTGGCACAGTTCTCATGAGATGGGCAACCACCTCAGCAATCCATCACTGTTTGGGACCACTAAGTGTTAAAGAGACAAGCAGCTTTCACGGCTCTATAGAGGGTACATAGATTTTTACATCTCTGGTTAGGCTGTTGATGTGAAAAGGAATATTTTCTCTTGAATTTTTTTTCTCTTGGAACTGAACATATGAAAACTCAATGGGTAGGACACATCCATTGTTGGGAGGTGTGGTGCTTTTCTAGGCTTTATGGGCTTTACCAATGTCTCCATGAAAAATAATTCATCAACCAGTTTTTGAATGTGAGGAACACTTTTTACTGTCTTTCACTCTCTGTGGTATTTAGCAGTGCTCAACTGCAGCAGACTCGCAGCTTAAGGTTCTTGGCAACAGTCTCCCTCCTCATAAAAATCCCCCTTGATTTCTCAGAGATGTTTTAATAGTACTTACGTTTTTCTTCAGAAACACAGCCTCAGAAGTAAAATTTTGCAGAAAAGATTTATTATATCTCCAAGAGCAGACACATAAAGGTGCTAAAGGTGTTACATTGGTGCCAAAAGGAATGATTTGATTAAAGCAAAGGAGATAGATACCTCCAGTACAGAAAGGGATTCTCAGGCATTCACAATGCAACTATTTCAAACTGTTTTGATCTGAAACTGACCACAGAAAGTAATGGCTCAGCCCAGAATTGTAAATTCCTTACAACACTTCAGTGGTACTTAGGCTGGAACAAGTGCTAGTTCTCTGCACATAGATGAATTAGCTTCTCTTTTTCGGTGAAAATCAATACAAATGGGCCCTTGTCTATGGAATAGGTGACCTCTTTTTTGCAGAGCTTGGAAAGTGTTCCCTAACAATATTAGGAAAAGCAGATGCAAGTATTGGTCTATATCTGAGACATCTTGGTATGACCTCAAAAGTGGTCGTCACAGTTTTGGCTTCATCTAGGGGTGCAGTTAATGCAGAGGGGTAATGGGAATGACACTGCAACCCTGGTACCCAGGGGATGATTCTCTTGCTGCCACACATTCCTGCTTCCCTTATGGGGCTGAGGTGAGGGAGAAGTAAGATCAAAGCTTGAGTCTGACCCTTGGATATGTATAAATATCCAGACATATGCATCTTCATCCTTCCCAGGGGAACATTCCTGCTGGCTTAGCACAGCAGGGAACAGCAGAGTTTAGGATGAGTCATCCTGATAACCTTGCATCATATTCTGATGACCAGTAACGGCCATTAAAGAGACACATTTGGTTCATTTTTAAAAATTAGTATGTATTTGATATTCCAGTTTCCCGGTATCTTCCTCCTGGAACATGCAGGGCCAGCCTTGATGCTCTCAGCAAAGGCAGGGCATGGCCAAAGCAGATTTGAAACACCTGTGGCAGATGACTAAAACTCCTTGGGAGTGCAGCTCCCCACCTCTTACCTTTCCAAGCTCCCTGAAGTTCTTCCAGCACTATGTGTTTATTGGAGAGTGGACATGGCATCTGTGCCTAGCTGTCACAACTCCTGGAAAGATTTTTGTGCATGTGCTCTTTGCAAGGCTACTTCTGATGGCTCTGAAATTTTCAGGAACCTTTCCACTGCCTTCAGAGGACAGAACTTTGCTCTCTGTAAGGACACTACATGAAATAGTTAGGTGTGAAGGCTCATAAGAGATATAAGAAAATCTGCTGCTGAGGGGAGACTTATTCACAGAGTAACGGCTGGCATCTGCTGGGTATAAAATTGCAGATTTTAATATTCTAGAAAACTTTCCAGCAATTTAACGTCTTTGTTGTTCCAAAGATATGGTTGCAAACCATATAGAAACATGAATATAGAATATGAATATAAAAATGGATTTTTTTTTTTTCTTCAGATCATTAAATTCACAAGATTTTCTTGTTTGATGCTAAGAATTTTTTGGGTTCTTTTGCAGGTTCATTAACATATGTCCACAAAATCAGTGTGACTGTCTGGTCTAGAATATAAAACATTAATCCATTGTGACTCAGGTAATAAATGTGATTAAAGTTTTTTCTTTTTTATTCACCTATTTCCTCATCAACCAAAATCCATTCTGCCAGAAAACTTGTTTATCTCATTACTGAATGTGCTAATTTAAGATACAATTGGACAATTATTTTGGTTATATCTTACTCACCTGATCTTAACACAAGACAATATACTCTTCAAACAAAGAGGTTTTTTATTCTTTTGTTAAATATTATACTCTACAGATCATAATATTTCTGAAATTCAGTGTAGTTAAAATGATGAAAAACCTGGAGTTTATGAAACATTAACAATAATTGCTACTTCCTTGTGTTGTAGATGCAGCAATAAAATGCAGCTGAAATTTACTTTTATTTTTGTGTTTCAAGCAATTTGTTCAGAAGCAAAGCTCAGTCTTTACCAATGTAAAGACTCCACTGGTTGTGAGGGTAATTAGATTCATGCATGAGGACTATCCATAAAGGACAGTACTCCAGATACTCCAAGGCAACAAAGAATTGCATGGACTGATCCTGTTCATGCTGATGATTTCAGAAGTCATGCTGCCTCACCAAAGGCAGTGTTTGCATAAGACAAATTAAACAGAAAGCAATTTACTGCAAAGCATCACTTATAAAAGGATGCAGGCAGGTGATACTTTTTACCACTCCATTCCAAGTGTTGCAGCCAAACACAATGGCTGTATAGAGGGGATGGAGGCTCCTGTTCTCTTTCTTTCTGTCCAGTATGTGTTCTGGATTATCAGAGAGCTCCACATGGAAGTTTATTTTTGACACTAGAAATACCTGACTTCTCCTCCACACCTGAGTTTTAGAGGTCTTATAAGGCAGTATATAGTGGTTTTCTTCATTTTCTCACTCCATGTCATCAAAGGGACTAGCAAATGATCCCTTTTTCTTTCTTGGCACTGGCAAGAGGAAAAAAACCTGACAAATACTGGACATTTGGAAGCGGCAGGTGCTTAAATACAATTAATTTCAACAATGAAAATTTAGACCAGTTGAAAAGTAAGGAGAAAATAAAAACTCTGGCACTATAATGCACTCACATGGGCAAAAAATATGCAAATATTTCTGTTGATTCCAAACTGGACTTCCTAACTAAAAAAGGATTTATTAATCCCTAAAAGCCCTGAAAAAGTTATCAGAGAAAAAAACCCCAGTACTTTCAGGCAGTTGCCAACAGTAAACACCAGAATAATACAATCCTAGCTCAATCCCTAAACCATTTTATCCCAGACAGGGATAAAAAAGGACTAAGCAATACAAGGATCTCCAGACTGAGTCAGGGATTACTGGATGCTGCTGTGAGATCTCTGCTACCCTTAGAGGGGGTGTGTCCTGGGTTGATCCTAAAATTGTATCTCCATTCATCTGTTTAGCTCAGAAATAAGTGTTGTACCTTTAAAAACTGGATCTGAGAGTGAAGGAGATGCGGTGGAATGTCTGAGGTGGTTGTTTTCTAAACATACAGATCAGAGTTTTNTACCTTTATGCAGGCCAAGTCAGCTGTCTTGCATAAAATAACCTTGTCCACCCAGCAAACTGCTCCATTTCACAAACTCCTTTANTGCAGACAACAGGAGAGAGCTCTCCTTTGCTTTTTGTTAGTTTTTGGCCAGCTGAGGCACAGAAATTCTCCGGACTGCTTTTTTTTTCCTTTTTCTTGGCACTGTTTGAACCTGCTCTGGACTAAACACCCAAAGGGCCCCAGGAGCTCCCCCCTGTGTCCCACCGGGCCTGGCCTGGGCCCGGCCTTTCCCAGCCCTGAGGGACCGACAGCAACTGAGCTGAGCTACAGCCACGGGAGAGACTTTCTGAATTTGGCATCTCTGCTGAGCAGAGAGAGGTTTTGTTGTTCAGTGTTGTTCATTTGTTGTGCTGAGGAGTGCTTTGATTGTTAAATAAACATTTTTTTTCCACTTTCCTCCAAGGAAATTTTTCCTGTCCCGAATCAGCTGGGGGAAGGGGTGGTTCAGATTTGCTTTCTAGAGGGACTCCATCCAGAGGTTTTTGTTTTTGGTTTTTTTTCCCAATTTTGCCCTAAACCAAGACATGAGCTACCTTTATGCAGGCCAAGTCAGCTGTCTTGCATAAAATAACCTTGTCCACCCAGCAAACTGCTCCATTTCACAAACTCCTTTAAGACAGTCTTACATCTTCCCTTCTCTCAATTTCACACTGTACGTCAAGCAGATCATTTTATGGCTCTTTTCTCAAAAACTGTTGCATAGCAATGGATACAGATGTATTGATACAGGTATTCTCACCTTTATCTACCATGATACATTTCTCCCTGGATTTGATTGCTTTATCCTTTTCCCTCTGATTTGATGCATATCTTCAAAGATTTATATGTTTCTCCAAGTGTGAACTGGAGTTTTACATTGTTAGATGGTCTATTGACCAGCCCGGTTTGTTACACAAAGAATTTTCCTGTGTCCCTTGAGTACCTGAGTCAGTATTTCCCCCACCTTTTCACTTTGTAAGTTCAGGCAATAGTTTTGGTTCTTGCACACTTAAATCCTACCATCAAACCACTTCCCCACTTTACCTGGAAATACCTTTTCAGGCCTTTTACTTTAACAACATCATTTTCTCATTCCCAATACTTTATAACTCAGTCTAAGAATTTCCAGGAACTTCCCTTAAGCAATTTTCTATATTTTGCAGTCCTGACTGAATACAGCCACACTGTTAACACAGCACTCCAAGCTCCATGCAGAGAGCTGTACTTTGCCATTGGTCAGTGCTTTTTGTGGATATGGTGCTTCACCCAAGACAGTGGTTCACATGACAATACCTTGTACAAACCAAACTGGAAATCTCCAATGATACTCTGCCTTCGACACCACGAAATTTCTATGGAAATTTACCTTTGATTAATAAAATGTTATGGGGCACAGCATCAAACTGCTACTCTCTCTTCATATGCTAATTATATATCAACATTTAGGGCTGCTACTGATACAGATAATTTCTACCGGGAAGAGACTTTGGGGGTTTCTTTAGGAAGACAGCTTTCACAAACATAGCAGAATTTCATCCTTTATAACGCTATTAGAGAAAAGCAATCTGGTTTGTCAGGCAAGATCTGTTCTTCATAAACTCATGTCATTTATCGCTCTTGGCATTTCTGCCCTGGATTTAGTAATTTCTCTCTCAATATTTGTTCCATTATTTTAATGAGCAACACAATTATAGTTCTAGGCTTTGATCCTGATGTGAGCTCTGCAGGAGCTTTACAAGTGTCAAAATTCAGTTAATTTCATGCCCTTTTTCACTTAGGGCCCTGTCCAACTAACACAGAAGTCACTGAATATTGTACTCATTGAATAAATTAAATTTAGGTAAGACATAGAGGAACCTCTGTCATTGATATCTACCCAGCTGCATTCTTTCCTTTGACTTTAAAGTGTTTTACCCTGAGACCAATTAGAGGCTCAGCCTTCATGTAGTTCTATCAGTTTTCTTCCCCTTGAACTTTTTCAGCCAGTGTTTCCTGCCCTAGTCTCCTTGCTCTGGTCTCTCTGGATCTTCCTGAGAGGCCACCTCTCCCTCTCCCTCTCCCTCTCCCTCTCCCTCTCCCTCTCCCTCCTCTCTCCCTCTCCCTCTCCCTCTCCCGTTGCATGCCTTGAAGTGATGGGAGAACTGAGGCGCAGGGTCACTGGGATGAGACCCCCCATATTAGCACATCCACCCGCAGTCCCTTGCAGTTCTATGTTCATCATCCCAGTGATGTACTCCCTTGTTCACATCCCAGCTCTAGAAGGTTCCCCGTTCTCAGTTCCCTGGCTGGTTCCCTTTCCTTGGCACTCCTACTCTGATCCCTGACTGGATATTGCTCTGTAGCCCTGCCTTTGTATCGCCCGTGAATCCCTCGGATTATTGGCCCGTTGCTGTTATCAGTTCTGTTGCTGTGCCCTTACCTCTGAGTTTAAAACCCCCGGCTCCTCTGTTTTCTGGCTTTTGTCCCTGACTGCCTTCCTGTGAGCTTCGATAAGCTTCTGGAAGCATCGTGAAAGGCTCCTCCTGCCTCTTCCTTCTCTGACACTCAACTCCTCATCTCAACAGGATCACAAACTGAGCAACGGAGCTGTCCCTTCCAAGGAGCAGCTCTTGGGAAGGAGGTGGCTTTGGCTGCTCCTGCTGTGCCTCAGCTCCTGCTGTGCCTCTCCCTCTCTCCCTCCTCCTTGGGCAAAGCTTTTCTTCTGTGGCATCTCATTTGTGTGATCCCTCATTTGCAGAGCTGCTTTCTCCACACATTCCTCTTCCCAGAAGTCCTGAGCAGCAGGAGCCATGGTTTTATGAAGGACCAAACTGTGGGTGGGTGGGTGTTACTGAGATCTCTTTGGCTTAGGAAATTGGGTTGAAATTCCCTGTAGAACACTTCAAACAGGCTCCCTCACACTTTCCTACTCATACCAACCTAGGAGAAACCAGCAAGTGAGAGGCGTGTAAAGGGAGAAAGAAAAGAAGGGGAAAGATTTTAGTTACTATAAATGCTTGCATTTGGCTTAAGGAAGGGGTAAAGGGTCAGTTTGGTTCTTGTTTCGTCTGAGATGATTTATATATCACTGTTGACAACAACAGAGGCCAGCTCCACATTATGGATGAACAGCTTGGCAGTGAAGGACAGAGTCATTTGTTTAATTTTCATTACAGAGTTCATGGAGTTTGAACTCTCATAGCACATGCTGGGAGATTTCTCTGTATTTTCCTAACTTTTACTCCTAAGCAGACTTTGGATGAGAGGGCAGGCTTTGATTTGTGGACATTTGATATTCCTTTGTGTATTAGATGTTCTATTACTTGGCAGTTGGGACAAAGACAGAGACAAAATAATAAAAAATATGTAGAAAATATTTTATGATATGAAAATTAGAATTAAACAATAAAAGCACAGATTATTTTTTTTTCCTCTTCTGGATGTAAGAACTTTTTGGAAAAAAAACATCCAGCCCAAACCACTTAACTATAACCTTACGCATCAAGTCTTTAACTCAGGCAATTGCTTATGGCTGAATCACATGAAATGATAAAACAGTTCATAAAGGTGGACCCTCACCAAGACCTACTTTAGCTAGGTTCACTAAAAAGTAGGTTTTAAAAATTGAAACTTGCTTTTTCATGTGATATTTTGACCTTTCAGTTTCTTGGAACTGCTTGTTCATAATTTTCCTCTCTTTCCCAGCAAATGCCACAGGAATTTAGACATTTGCTGGCTAACCTGGGAGACTTTGTATGCACCAAGTTCATATAGACAATGTCAGAGGTGGCAGCAGCATTCCAGACTGAAGCCAAGACAACAAATTCCATAATGAAAATGTCTTGATTGGTTTTGTACATTTCCTTCCACTTCAGCAGAGATTTGAATTTGTGTTTAGGGAAACCTGGAATTTTTTATTGATTTATTTATTTTTATTTTAGAAAATATATTTGCTTATGAACATTAGAAAAAGGCATATTTGGATTTCTAGGAGATATCTTGGTGGAGAGAAGGAGTATAAATCTTCACACATACATTTCTGCCATCCAAAAAGAAACTGTAAGACCACCAAAACCTGGCAAAAGAAAGTGAAATAAAAAAGACTATTCCCTTTTTCCTGCAACTTATATTATTCAGAATATTAAATAAAAAATCTGACAGATGGAAATATTTAGATTGGCACTCAGAGAGAAGATGCAGTATTATCAAAATGGATACTACTCTACTTTGCAGTCTCCAATGCCTCCATTAAAAAAGCACGAGGCAGAGTTATTCTAATGGAAAACATTTTATTTGCATTTGTACGGGAGAGTGGAAACCAAAGTTTAAAACCACAAATTACTTTAAATGTAGCATTCTAGCTTTGGGGTTTAAAGTGTCCAGATGTGAAGAAATATCAGATATATTGAACTGAACTTATTTTCCAGAGGAATGAAGAGGTTGAAATACAAACACATTTGCTCTGCTCTCTAAAATACCTCAAAATCAAAAACTGATATTGAGGTGATCTGGCCAAACAACCAAATAGATAAAGAAAAATAAATTGGGAAATACTTTTTGCTTAAATTAGAGGTTTTCAGATTTATTGTCCAGATTCACTTCAAAATAGAATTTAATTATTGATGATTTATATGTAACTAGGCGAAAAAGAAGGTCATTCATTTTGGAACTTAATTTTATCAAATCTGAATCATAGCCTTAGCTTTAGTCAACATCTTAATGGGAGATTAACTGATATAATTAGTACCCAAAGCAATCTGATTTTATTTGATAGAAGAATCATGCTTGAAGGTCATGTGTAAGTAAATTTAAAAAATGAAGAAGATCTCTTCACACAAGGTGCCATATGGAGAAGACAAGGACAAGTTGCCCTGGAAGAGGTTTCATCTTGAAATAGGAAAGAAATTTGTTTACAGTAAGAACTCACTGGGACAACCTCCCCAGAGATGTGTCAGAGTCCCTGTCCCTGGTGTTGTTCTGGATGTGACTGGACAGGATGCCAGATATTTTCCTGTAGGCTCCCTTTCCCATGAAAGGTTGGATCGGAGGAACTTTCAAGGTGCTCTCTAACCTGTGCAGCTATATAATTGTATGGATTTGAGAGAAATTGTGGGTGCCCCAGCCCTGGATGTGTCAGAAGCCAGGCTGGATGGGGCTCTGGGCAAGCTGGTCCAGTGGAAGGTGTCCTTCCCATGGCAGGGAGGTTGGAACAAGATGATCCTTAATGTCCTTTACAACCCAAACCATTTTGGGATTGCATGATACTATGATTCTGCAATTCTATGATCCATGCTGCTGCAGTGTGGATGTTTGAGAGTATGGTGAACTCTATATATGCTTATCCTTTTCAAGGTGATGAATGAAAAAGTACACAGCAGTTTGAAATGAAAAATGTTTAGAAGCATTAGAGAGAAGACTGAGTTCTATTTTTCTTAGTTCTTTATCATTTACAAAATGTACCACTGCTTTTCAAATAGTCTCATTTGAAAACATTTGAAAGGAGAAATTCTAGTAGGTGATGCTTCCGAAGTTCCTGCCCTCAGTCATGTGTGGCATTAGAAAACATCAGTCACGCTGAAGGCCTCATCTCCCAGAACGATACTTCTGGTACTTGCTATTTCTAGGCTGTCACAGACATTTCCTCTCTAGCAGAATTCATCTGCAGCAGGGCCAGTATCTAAGAGGTTTATTAATAAAAGATTATACCTCCACTGTATTCTATTTGGTTTCATATAAATAATTTAAGCACAAAGGAATTCCCTGGTCCTTTTTACAGACATGAAAAAAAGAAAAAATACAGTGCAATGCCAAAGAGGATTGTGGCAAATCAATCTGTTCTTAAATTCTCTTACTAAAGACACAAGTAGTTACAGGAAAAGAGTGAAGAAGATTGTTATGATAAAAAATAAGGTACAAAGTGAAAAAAAACCACAGACAATGACAAAGGCACATCACATTGTAAAAAAACATAAGAAACTTTTTATTGATACTGATGCTGGTCAGAAGGTTACTATGTTTTATGAAACATTTCAAAATAGTCTCTTTTTTCATATTATACTGCAAAATAAAATGCAATCAATTTCATGGAAAGAATGCCCCAAAATACAGAAATAATTTATCAGCTTGGCTGACCAGGGCTGTCACCTGAGGCTAGAAAGTTTCTCCATAGTGATCATCCAGAGCAGGGCTTTGAGTAGGTCCATGACCTCATCCAGGGGTGATCAGTCAGACATTCTACTGCAGATGCCTCTTCTTCTTGGCTATGAACTCGAAAAGTTTCCTGATGAACGAAACCCATCAAACCCTTTTTGCAAAAATGTCCAGAACCTAATCATATTGCTGAAATTTTAACAGCAGCAAATGACCTACTCTGATTTGCACCAGCCAAGAAATAGAATCAGAGAAGAAAGCTCATAGATTACAGGTGACAGCTGCCTATTTCCTCTCTTTGCTCATCTTCTTTCTGTCACCTTAGAGATCATCTAAACTAAACCTTCAAGCAACTCAATTTCCTATTTTTTAACTCTTCTCTCTCTCATTTCTCCTCAGTCTAAAGAAGCATTCTGCAAAACTGCTGGGTTGGTCTACACCTAATGCTTTTAAAATAGGATCCTGAAAATCTGTCTCCAACATATTCCATCCCATCCCCATAAACAAACACCATGTGTGTCCATGATCTCAGCCCACATGCCTCCAAAGCAAGTGCTATACTTACCCTGGCACAATCACATCTGATGTGGTTACCAATTCAATGCACCGTGAAGGACACACCTGATGATTTTAATGAGGTGGGAATTTGCAAAAGCAGAGAATTTGCGGAATATAATATTCCAAGTTAGTATATCCCAGAGTGTTGGGGTTCATGAATGATTCAGCCTAATGCCATGGGAAAGCCCTCTGTAGTTAGGGTGAGAAGAATATTGCCCACACTGCCTCCTGGGAGTTGATATTTGAATTTTTCTAGGAAGTTCTCTGTTTTCCCTGTTGTTAGTGGTTCATATTTGCTGCAGTAATTATAATATTCCTAATCCTTGCCTCCTATTGGAATCCTTCCCTCAAACTCCATCCCTGGCTGACCTCATATAAGTTCCTGTTTCACCCTGCCCTCTCCTTTTGTGGTGTACCCAGGGCCCTGTTTGCATTCTGGGTGATTTGTTATTTTGTTTCATTTAAGTGATATTTATCATTTTCAGGTAACCCAATCATGCAAGTCCCTCATTCTTATGGCCACTCTTTTGGGACTCTTTGCCGATTTCCCGAGGTAGCACACGGTCCAAACTATCCTGGTTGGACCCGGCATGCTACACTACAGCAGAAAATAAAGCTAGAGCCACTTCCAACCATTTTTGGGAGTCAAAGGCACATTCCATGGAAGTAACAGACAACTTTTCCATGTGCAAATCCTGCATCTAGCAAAAAGTCCATGAAGAGGCAACATCATGCTGTCACACTAACTGATGATTAATTCTTTTGCGCTGCCGAGGGACTAAATACTAATGGGAGCAAAAGTGAGTCTTTATGCCACTCAGAACAAGTGTTTCACAATCTTTTTTGACTCAAGTAATTGTAATTTTCATTTATTCTCTGGTTATAATTAGAGAGGAACAGCAACAAAACCCCAAAATTAAATGTAGTTTTTTTAACTTGTTATTCTCTTTAAAACTTCCACATGAACACTGCTTGCTCCATTATGGCAAATATTTCATGATTGTGTGAAAAAAGGTAGAAAATATAAGATCAACCCTCTGTTGCTAACATAAGCATTCTAACAAGCAGTCTAGTAATTTACTGCATTTATAATTCCCTTGGTCTGGAAAAAAGGAATATTCCTCTATCAGAAAAAAAACTCCTCTTAATTAACTTTTAATCATGCTCCTTTATTACTGAGCTGTCACCTTCTCATAAGCACTTACCAGCCACTTTTATAGTATTTCATGTCATACTTTGTGCACCTAATTCTAGAAATCAACATTACATTCACTTTTATTTTATGGTGATAACAAAGGGTGAATCTACTAATGTGATGGAAATATATTAAAGTAGCCCACCTTCCCCAATTTAGTGTAAGAGTAATCCTAGAACACTGTTATTCTGCAGTTAAAAATATTAAAACCGATACACAAATAATAGTCAACTGCTTTTACAAATTCATTGGAAAGTACTGACCATCCTACCAAGCAGAACCTTTTGAACACTTACTTTGTTCCAATATCCACAGTCTGAGTGACCTTTTTCCTGTTATAAAAACAAACACAATTTTCAATTTGGCCTTTCAAAAGTATAATTGATTCCTGTGCATAGGTTTCAAGAGCCATAAGTTCTAAATGACTTAATAAAACGTATGAATTCACCATGAGATGAAAAATTCAATATTATTTTTTCATTATTTTACATAAAATATTGAATGTATAGGAGTATTGCTATTATTTTTTAATAAGAACACAAACGATCAAGATATTGAACATGGTCAAGGCAGCTTAAAAAGAGGGGTTTGCTCAGTGATCCACTACAAAGTAGATCAGTCAGTGTTTGCCTGCCAAATAATGCCACTATAATAGTAGTTTGAGAAGTTGAGGTACAACATTCATGGCATTTCCAATAGTGTCACTGCTCTGTAAGGTTACAAATGTTTTAAAACACAATTAAAAGTTTCTAAAGGGCAATATTTTTATTCATAGGAAATGTAATGTGCCAAGAGCACCTTGTCTGTCACTTCTTCATCTTGCTGTATGACAAACCATTTTCTGTCTTGTAGTCTTACCTGTAGATTTTTTTCCTCTGTCTGCCTCTCCCAGCTGTCTGCCTCTGGGTTCACTTCTTCATTAGGGAATTATAATTCAAATAAGAATATATATGAATTCTCTTCTGGAAAAGAAAAAAAAACAAGTTACCAAGATCTTTATAAAGCCTCAGGCACTATAGAAAAGCCAGAATGCAGGGCCAGTCGATGCCTGAGGCTTATGGCAAAGGGCAGCATAATTCATAATATGGGGGAGTGTGTGAAAATAGAGTATGTTATTGAAGCTGAAGAGCAAAGGAATTCCTAGGATCCTGAGAACTGCAGTTAGAACAGAAAGTCCCTCCACGCTGAAGGAAGACTTAGAAGTTACTTTTGTGGCCTGAAATTTTGTGTGAGCCTCTCACAGTGAGAGATGCCGTTTTTAACAAATACAACAGATCAGATGCTTGTGTCAGGATGAGTTTATATTGTGACGAGAAATTGCAGTGACCTTTGTAGTTAAAGTGCATCTTCATCTTTTCAGGAGAAAGTGGTAACATAAAATGTCTGGCCAGCCCATTCTTACAGTCCCCAGGAAATGAAGTAACTCAATTATTTATTAATTTATTAGCAATTAACGGTTCAGTATCTCTAGACAGTTATCTCACTCTTTTACCAGCACATTTGAAATGAGGTTCAAGTCTATATTCCTTGTGAACTACATAAAAAGGCTGCAACATTGTTACTTCTGTTGCTATAGATCCAGGTAGGTGGCTAAATGGAGAAATTCCTAATTTTTTCATATAAAAACCATAGCTATAGAAGAAAAATCAGTGGAGTCATAGAATTCTTATGGTTGGAAAAGACATCTAAGATCACCAAGTCAAGCATCAACCCAGCACCACCACTGTGCTTACCATTAAACTATGTCCCTTAGTGCCTCATCTACGCATCTTTAAAATCCCTCTGGGCATGGTGACTCCACCACTTCCCTGAGCATCCTGGTCCTGTGATGGAGACTCCTTTCTGGGAAGAAGTTTTACTATAGGATCTAAACCTCTCCTAGGGCAATTAATAACTTTTCCTCCTGTCTGGTCAGTGGTTACCTGGGAGAAGGGACCAACCCCCACCTAACAGGGATTAGTAGAGAGTGATGCTCTTCCCCCTGAGCTTTGTCTTCTCCAGGCAGAGCCCCCTCAGCTGCCTCTTCTGATCCTCATCAGAGTTCTTCTCCAGATCCTTTCCCAGTTAATTTGCCCTTCTCTGAACATAGAAAATATCTTCAAATAAAATTTAAAAGAAACTTATATTCAATCCACCCAGATTTTCAAGGGTACTCTGTACCTGCTACGACTGAGGGAATTTGATTATGATAATTGTCAAAGCACACCTTTTTAGAAACATCATCCTTTGATAGACCTTCTCTCAAGAATATTGATCTTTACCTTGCAAATTTATAGAAAACCTCTCTTTTTAAATTTGAATAAGACTCATCATGATTAAACTGTCTTCAGCTATTTCTTAGGTTCAAACACTAACCAGAAATAAAATTTGGAATAATATTTGATGAAACTGGAAAAAAAACAACAATCCTTCTTGATACTGGCAATTATGCTTCAGTTGAAAAATGAAGGACAAAAAGTCCCCCAAGACTAGTTAAAGAAAACACTTAACATTTGAAAATTGTCTCTTGTTTAACCTGTTTTTTATTTTTATTTTTTCCTGGTCTCTATGTATGCCAGAATCACAAAGACTTGGAATGTGTTATTGTGCCAGGCTTCCTCCTGTAGTTACTGGAGACAGGTGTGTCCTCCAAGGCCCAAGGGAGAATACCAGTCCTAGGATCTCTGAATCATCCCTGGAGGAGACTCCTTGTCACTCCATGGGCAGTAGAGGGTAAGGGAGAAGATTGGCCTTTCTAGGCAGAAGCTGGGGTTTGAGAATATCCATCTCGAGCGTCCCTGGCATTTCTCTGTTTCCAGGGGCACTGTCAAGTTTCGAGAAAGGTTAACAATTTTGGGATGAAACAAATTTCAAAAAGAACTTCCAGTGTATTAGAAAATCAAGGGTTCTAAAGGCGCTGTTTTAGTAATTCTCAGAAAACTTCATGGGAAATTACCCAGGAAACTATAAGATATATTTTTCTGAAGTACTGAAATCTGAAGTAAGGATCCTTCCTTTCCCTTTCTTTTTCCTTATTAATTTGAAGTATCCCAAATAATGAGTTCATATACTAATATAAGATTATTATGCAAAGACCAACCCCTAAATTTCTTGTGAGTTTCTTTCCTGCTAAGACCTCTTTCAAGTTTCCCTTTCTCAATTTGAAAAGGATGAAAGAGTGCCCTAATTTAAAAAGTAGAAACATGAGAGATAGAAAGAGAAAAACAAAAGGTGATTGGACAGAAAGAAAAAAAAGAGAGAAAAAAGGAGAAGAAAATAGACCTGATCTTAAATTTTTCATTTATTAGTGTAGTTTAGTCTTTTAAATGTTCTGATCTAAAGCACTCTAATGGAAAGGCATGAATACATTGTGCAAATGTGTAGCAAATGAGATGTCTTCCTCAGACTCTGGAAAGTTGCTACTGCAATTTTCTATTGGTCTTAAAACAGTGTCTCCTGTAGAAAGAAACCAAAACAATTCTTAAGTTTAAGAGAGGGAAACCCCAGGTAAATTTAACCCCATATAATTTCATATAGCAGTGCAAAGCAAAACGGCAGCGTGGAGAAGGTTTCCAGAAATGTAAGGAAGCAGAACAAGTATTAATCTAATGCCATCAGTAGACTCTTTGAATGAGAGAGGCATCAAAAGTCATCATCAGGAGAGTTTTCTGCTCTTAGTACCACAGATGAAATTTGGTTCATCTGTCAACATAGAAGATCTACTTTTGAGGTACTTATAAAAATGAAAAGAAAATTTAAGTAATGGTTTTGAAGAGATACTGAATTTTATTTTCTGATGTCCTTGTTTAGTAGAAAGACATTTTTCTCTTCAGCAAATTTTCTCCAAGACTTTTACAAAGCATAAAAAAGATAGATACAATTTGTGAAAATACTACTTATAACTATGGCTTGTATAGAGAAATGCAGGTATAGGCATAAACTTGTAAAGCTTCCATGGCCATATTTAGGCATGATTTACTCTGTTGTCGTGAGCACAAGACAGACTAGTAAAAATCTGTAAAAATGTGTCCTTTTCTGTCCAAATATATGTACTTCATATTTCACATACATTTATAAATTTGGAGAGATACATTTATGTATTTCATGAAGATCAAGTGAATTTCAATAGTGTGCACAGGCAGCACAAAGTAAGTTTAATATTTATGAAATATGGTTCCAATATATTCTAAAGTAAATGAACATAAATTAACTACATTAAGAATAATTAAAAAAATGTTTCATATTGCTTTATTTATGTACTATAACACTTCTGGATATTTTCCAAACATTTATCAGAAAAATTGCTTCAACACTCTATAAAAGGCTTCTATAGATTTTCATGTGTTCCATGCCTTCCAATATTCCTCTCCCAAATAAAGTAGACCATATGCTTATGAAAATATCTTCCACATTTCCTCTTGATATATCCAATACACATATCAATATTATTTTTTGCCACACATTACTTTACCATCTATCACATTTTCATACATATACTTTAAACATAATCAAAATATTTCAGAACATATTGCTTCTACCACAGGAAACAGAGGAAAATCTGCCATCAGTGGTCACCCAAGAGACCAACAGAAAAAATAAATCACTGCTTAACAGAGGTGGTCTTTTACTGCAGTCAAAGCAGCAGCGTGCATTCAATACTTATGGGAATACATTGGTTTGGTTTCCTAAAGACAAGAAATTACTTAAACAGGGTGGTCCAATGAATAACTCCTTGTCTCACTTACTTGATGATAAACTCAAATAATAACATAATGAGCCTTGCCCATATGTAATATGAGTCCATGTGAGCTAGGCTGATCATAAAGGTGCTTAAACCAAGTCTGAAAAGCAGAATGTTTACTCTTCACAACAGTATTTTCACTTTCTCTTTTTTTAAAGTATCAAACAGAACATAATTTTGAACAAAATTACAAAGGTGGTGTAAAAAGGGGTTTTGTTAACAACTGCATTATTGTTGGTTTTTTTTCAAATAAACCAAATATGTTTCCATATCTAGCTTTTGTCAATAACTGATAAGAAAAAAAAAGAGTAGGAAAAAAACAATCCTCAAATATTTTAAATGTCTCAGATTTATTTAACATAACCTTTACTTCTCCACCAACAGTCACACCTATTCAAGGCTCTGCAACCTTTATATCACTCGTTTCAGAATTAACCATTATCACCTTTTCTTTTCCCCCTTGGCAGCATTCAGGAAGGAGTCTACTCTTTCCACTGGAAAGTCCTGGTAAAGCTGGATGCCAGATAAGAAAGTTAGGAGAACAAAATAGTGGAGACTCATGGACACAGGGAGTGAGTGGGGAGGAGACAGAGGACCAAGAACACAGCTTTCAGGGAAAAAAATGTGTCAGAATCTCATGAAGAAGTTGAAGAGAAAAACATAATTAAGAGGGTGTAAGGGGTGATAGCAACCAGCAAGAGTGTCCCTCTAATATCAGCACTGACTTCACTCTCCTGGATGTGAGAGGTGTGCTGGCAGGGCTGAGGCATGGTCACACCTTGAAATGATGCCAAGGCCCAGCAAGACCAAGTCGGCAGGGCCTCAGAAATTTCGCACCAAATTGTGAGATGGCACAGGGGCTTTTCTTGTGCTGTTTTGATTTTCAATTTATAAAACCTGTGGTTTTCAGAATAAATAAACCTTTTAGCATAGTAAAATATCTCCTGCTAGAGCAGGTTGCTCTTAGCAACCACAGAAATCCCCTGCACACTATTTTCTGATGATACCAACTGTTTGCATTGTTTGCCACTGCCTGGCCTGCCCAATAAATCATCATTAAAAAGCAGCAAAGCCTGTGAGCTCGTCCACTTGTGACTTGGTTTGCAGTCTTAGGGGTTTGCTTGCTCTTGGTCTTCTCTCAGTTCGTGCATTTCCAGGCTATGAGTGGTCAGGAACACCTGCTCATTCCTTCTCTTCCAGATGCACATGCACAGACTTTTGGCTGCCCAAAGCTGTCGGCAGTGCTGTCAAACACAGGCAGACCCGTTGCTATCAAGCCTTTGTTGCTCCTAATGATTTGCAATTTGCTCAGTGTTGTCCTGGTGATGGGGCTTTTCCTTTTTCCTATGAGCACCTAGACCTCCAGGCTTTTTGTTCCGATGGACACTCCAAGGAAACAAAAACTTAAGAAAATCCCTTTAAGCAGTCTGCAAGGAATGGCAATCACTCTTTGGAAGGTTTTCAATGAATCTTTAAAGCATCATTTGCTGCTGTTTCATTGTTTCATGTGAAACAAGCCAGGATAGGAGAGAGGGGGGCATTTTCCAGTGCCTTGCTGATCATGAGCATTATCCCTGTGGGCCACCTGCTGTGGTGGAAAGGGAGCTTGTCTATCCCAAACCCAGCTCACACCCATACATATTTCTGAGTTTGCTTGAGTATGCAAACACAGGAACTTTAGAAGCTCCCAGGACATGAAGGACAAGTGACACAACTAACTGCTTTCAACAAGAGCTGCTACCCAGGGCAGTGTAAAATTATCATGAAACACAACCTGAAATATGTCTGAAACTACTTTGAAAAAAAAAAAAAGGGAGTGAAAAAATATTCAGGAAGATGTTACATTTCAGCACTGGATATGGCCAAAGGATATGGTAAGTTTAGGCAGTCTTACTAGTTTGTTGTCATGATTATCCCATCTCAAACTTTACCAGTAAGGACCTCACACACACAGGTTCAGAGTTCAGATCTTTGTGGAGCTCATGGGAGCAGAAGGGACTTAACAACTTTCCATTTAATGAGAAAAATTTGACAGGGTGTCAGAAGTAGTTTTTAAAGTATAACATTAGTGTGCCTTGGGAAGACTATACCAGAAATCCAATGGTTGAAAAAACACCCAAACTTGAAAAAAACCCAAAGACAAAATTCCCCTTGAACTCACCCTGCACTGAGCAGAACCAGAGAGTGAAGAGATTTGGCACCAGCAGGAAACACTACCCAGCTCCCCATCCCCAGCACCTTCCTCCATTTCTCATACTCTAGGAATATACCAGAGTCAAAAAAAAAAAGCAACAAAAAAAAGCAACAAAACACCCTCATGCAACTATTTCTACTTTGTCTGCTTTAAGATGTATTCAAATGGCTGAAGTAATTTATTAATAAATAGCTTTTTTTTTTTTGTTTGTTTGTTTGTATGCAGCTTTACATGCCAAATGTTAGCCTGGAATGAGTACTTATAGTAGAGTTTAAAGTCCCTGAAAATAGAGATTTATGTCTATAATGGAAAGGTTGACAGTCTTTTGCTGTAGCTGTATTAGCAGACCATTCTATAATAAAAAGGTGTTATTTTAATAGGAGCATTTCTAATATCATTCTAATGTAGTTAGGAAAGAATGAACTTTACAAGGTGAATGTACAATTTAACACAAATATTCATGCCAAAAGATCCGACAATAAATCTTAAGAGCAGTCCATTTAGTATACAATTTCTCATAGACTATCTTATTTTAGATTTTTACCACAGAGAAATACAACACCTTCTTCTACAAATCAGACTCATTTAAGTCTTCTTTAATTTTAATAGCTTATGCCTTGCATAGAGTCATTTTTACTCCAAAGAAGTTCAGGAACAGAATATAGTGGATTAATAAATTCCATCAATGGTAGTGAGTGGACTAATGGCATAATATTAATAAGAGGAAATACATATGAAAATTCAATAAACAACAGGATTTTTTAATTCATGTCACTTGGAGCACAGTAAGAAGGTGGCCTTCTAGGAGCTGTTAAAAAGAGGACAAATGATTTCACAAAAAAGTGGGAAAATCCCCTCAAAAGATAAAGGTAATCCTAAGAAGAAATCTGGGATTTTTCTACAGATAATGTGAGTAAATGCTGTGTAAAAACCAGGGTGTGTTTCCCTCCTTACTTGTATCAGCCTAAAGCCAGAAAAGGTAGCTCTGTAGAAGGGGTTGTGGAGGTGAAGTTCCCCCCAAACCCAGCATGCAGGTCAGCCTCTCTGCAAAGCTAAACCTGGGGCAATTCTTGTAGCCCTAAAGTTCTCTCCCCAAAGAACTATAAACAGTGCAATTGCCAGCATCATCTACTCTAACCCATTCTCAAACTTCTCTTTTGTCTGGTGTCTTCAAAGCTGTCCCTAACTCTCCTCTTCCAACACAGACACGAGTGTCTTTCTCAGGATGGGGTGAGGAAGTCATGCAATATATGTAACACACAATTATAACAGCACAAGGAATCTGTCCCTGCAGCACTCACCCAGGCCACAGCTGATCCAACAGCCTTGCCCATTGGTGGCACTGCTCCAGGTCTTCCCACAGCGTAAATCTGTGGAGCTGTTATGGGGACTAGACCAAAAGTGAGCTTTCCAAAAGGAAAAAAAGTCACTGCGAGTACTTTTGTGAAGTACACCCTGTAGGGCAATGAACCTGTCAGTCAATAAATATAAAAAAGCCCTAGTTCCACAAGCACTTACATACCTGCTTAAATTTAAACCTTTGAGTAGTCCCTCTGCGTGTCAGTGGTCCTTTGCACTTGAAAGCAAGCAAAATCCATACGTGTTTATAGGGACAGGAAATGAAGTACTAAAGTTGTTACTCTTCTCCCATACCATCTAGAAGAAATAAATGAAAATCCTCTCAATTTGTAAAATTCATTGTAAAAGAATGCTATTCTATAAGACTGTTTAAATGCTGTAAGAGAAGCAATATAAGAGAGAAAATAATTTCTGGATTTTTTCTTAACCTTATTTAGTATAATAATAGTGTTGCCTTTTGTTTTCTCTTGCTTTTTCTTCCTTGCTCCACTTGTACTCTCTTCCTTTTTTTTTAACTTATTCATTTTGCTCTGTAATAATAAAAGTAATAAATAACCTGAAATAGCAGCTGATTATTAGTTATGCTGTTCATTTAAAAATAATTTTAGATGAAGAGAAAATGTGCCCCTTGGTTGCTTAGTTCTCCACAAAACTTATTGGAGTTTGTTTCTTTCTTCCACTGAGGCTGTGTATGCTGCATTAAACTGTGTGCCACGACCCAGAGTGAAAATGTTATGCTGATAATGTGAGAACACATCCCTATCAGAAAACCTTAAGGGTTGTACTGTGGCCAGGTGTCATGGTTTGAGGCTGAGTTAAATAGTATTTAGCAGGTAAAGCAGAAGCCACATGTGTGAGCAAAGCAAAACAAGGAAGCAAGTCACCACTTCCCATGGGCAAGTGTTCAGCCATCTCCTGGAAATCAGAGCTTCATAACACATAATAGTAACTTGGAAAGACAAATGCCATCACTCCAAACATCCCTCACTTCTTTTCTTCCCCCAGCTTTTATTGCTGAGCCCAACAACAAGTAGTATTACATATCCCTTTGTCCCAGCTGTGTCCCTGCCCAGCTTCTTGCACACCTCCAGCCTCCTCAGTGAGAAGCAGAAAAAGCTTTGGCTCTGTGTAAACACTGCTCAGAAACAGCTTAAACATCCCTATGTTATCAACACTGCTTTCAGCACAAATCAAAAACATAGCTGTTATAAAGAAAATTAACTCTAGGCCAGCCACAATCAGTACTCCAGTCGAAGTGACTCCAAAGCCTGTTAGCAAAATTGCAAAGACACTTAAAATGAAATGGGAAAATGCAGTGCAGACTTCAAAGACTCTCTTAAAAAAAACTCCAGCATATACAGACAGTAATTGTATGGACAGAAATGTCTCTATTTTAAATAACACTTTTCATTAACTAGAGGTACATGCAAGATTATTATTAACACACATATATTTATATTTAGGAGTTGTGGTTCTAGATATACATCTAAAAAACCCTTTGGACAACTGCAATCTGTGCAAGAGGAGAATTGCCACAGCAGTTTTTCAATAATTCATTTAAAAGAGCTGGAGGATTAGCTTTGTAAAAGATGCTCCCTTTGTGGATAACATACTGTGGTGAGGCATGGATTCTGTCCATAAAAAAAAAAGGTTAAAACAATCATTATACCTAAGAAGTGAATATTAAATGGTGAAATTCTTTCTTAATATCGAATGACAATTATTTCCCTTACTGAGGTTGACTTCCATGATGGGATTTATAGTCTGGAGGAATAAACAGTTCCTCAGGACACAAATGCTAGTGAATTTTCATATTTTATTGCATACAATCATGAGTTTGCTAGAAACTTTTCTCATTGCTTAAGCCTTAATGCAGGTTGCTACCATTTGAATTTTTTTTTCTGCTCCATCAACAGCTGAAGGAATATACATTAGCTATACAGAAATGCTTTTCGCTGTCCCATTTCCCAATTTAGAAAAATAAGACATAAATTCAATGCTTGATTCTGAGACAGTCTAACTCCTTCAGTCTCTAGTTTTTAAAGAGTCAGAAAACCAATGAAAGCTCATATCTCACAGCACCTTTTTGGCATGTTCAACAGAATTGAAACACTGTTGATCAGCTCCTGTTATTAGATATTGATTCTCGTGCAAAAGTGACTAATTCCCTACAAAAAGCTGGGGAATTCAATGTGCTCACCTCACACTGAACACATGTTTCTCATTAAAAACCATCAGGAAGCTAGCACATGTATTTAGGGAACAAGTTCTGTTTCTTTGTGCATGTGTGTTCCATAAAATAAATTTTTTCCATGCCATGAAATTGAACAACCTTATGTCCACTGTAGACAATGGAAAATAGCCTTGACTCCAACATGCTTTATATCTCTGTACTTACTTCTAGCTGTTCCAAGCACACATTTCCCAGGGCCTAAGTGGGGTTAGTCACTTGAAATAATTCAGGACTTTTATAACACTTCATTATGGATGATAAAACATTTTTCACAGTAAATTCTTTTAAATACTGCTTTTGTTCAGGGAAATAAGCTCATGATTAATTCACTATGTGTATTTAAGAACTGCGCCCTTCCCTGGAGAAGGTTAATGGTGAATTTTCTGCAACTAATACCTTCAATTTAATCACCAAGTTAATTCTGTGTAAGGAAATCAATGGTTTATTTGGCAAAAATACTTGCATGAAACATTATGAAAAGGTTCAAGAGTGTAAATTCACATAGTGCCCTTTAAAGTTACTATTACCACACATTTATGGGAGTATAACAAAAAGGAATTAGATTTCTTAAAACCAGGGGAGGAATGCTGTTACCACAAGAAAAACAGTAAAATTCCCCAAGCTGAACATTCTCTTCTTGATTCCTTATATGTTTGGATCTACAATAAGCCTTTCTTCAGCCCAATTTTCATGTGTTTCCTTGTAAAATTTTAAGGAAAGTTCACACGCAGGAACAAATCAAGTAACATTTGACCTATACCATTTTAAATTACAGTACATTAATGCTCTACTACTATCCAGATTTCAAGAAAGAAAGTGGCTTTTATCTTATCTGTCATGTTCTAAACATAAAAGTCATCCAAACTTCAGTGCTGTTGCTGTTGTTTTTCATACTGATTTCATCAGATTGAAATCCAAGGTTTCTTCCCCTTATCAGTCACTCATTATTTTTATTTAAATTTCTCAAACCTTTGTCTTGAGATGTTGAAGATACAGCACTGTTTTTCTCCCATATCCCTTAGCTTTGCATCCATATTTTTTCTACTTTGTACCTACCAGCATTGCAGTCATTTAATTGTCTGGTTTCAAAACCCTTATGTGCTGTCTGTGGCTTGTTCAGATACACACAGATCTCAAGGGCAGAAAGGATCACAGTGAACATCCATCACAGTCCAGCACAGTCCATAGGACTGCTCTTCATCAGACTCTGCTTAAATTGAATGATTATGCTTGAACTAGCCTGGGGCTTTTAGGAAAAGCAAACAAACATCTATATCAGTTTAAAAGTTACCCACACTAGGGAAGCCAAACCAATCTTCATTATGCAGTTTCTGGGCTCTGGTTTTTAAAAACATTTTGCTTTCAGAATATTTTTTTTCACTTCATATATCATATTTCAGTTCTCCAGAAGCTCATTATAAATAATATTACTAAAATAACTATAATGGAGTTAAAAAAAAAGACTTTATTTTCTGTTAAACAAGACAGCCTGACAGAGAAAGAGATAACCAGTTAAAGGCTACTGATGAAAGATTTAATTTGTGATGAGTACAGTTCCCTGTCATACACCTAGGGGAATTCCAAAGTGATTAAATCCTTTTCATGATTCAAGGCAATGTGCTTCCTCCCCAGGCTATTCCCACTGTTTTCCCATGTGCAGCACATTGACTCAGGTTCCACTAACTTCTGGCATTGAGGTAACAGTCATTATTGCAGAAAGTATTACCCTTCTTCTGAAAGCAGTTCCTTCAGCAGCCAGTCCTGGAGAAAGCAGAGTTGTGGCCATTCTTCACACAGTGATTAAGCCAAGCTATGGGAGATTTCTAGAGAATGTCTCAATACTCATGTTGCTCATGTCCCTCATGTTGTATCCTGCCCTGCCCATCCCTGGCTCATGAAAGAACAGACCTCTTGACTTCTGGAGAAGGTCTTCTTCTCTCTTGTCGATACTTCCTCCTGAATATCCAGAGCAAGAAGTCTGAAACTTTGATAACTTTACATACTATATCAAAGTAGAATCCAACTTTTTTATCTATAGATTCTTATAATTTTATTTTGAGCAACTGACAAGTGTCCCTATTTTAGTACAGCGAAAAGGGAGGAAATTACATTTTCTTATTTAATGGGACATTGCATTCCTTTAGTCAAGATGATTCAGATCATCATGTAAACTAAATAACATGAATACACAAGCTCAAAATAAAGGTGAATCTATCATAATTAAAAAAAAAAAAGACACATTAAGAATTTACTCAGAGATTAAAAAAATAAAATAAAAATGAAAAGGTATTAGAATTAGTAGAATGAGTTGCAAGTTTGAAATAAACTGGGATTTTTACTCTTTAATTACTTGGGCACAAGATTTCAAAGAGTTAAGGTTTATTTTCTTCCTGTCTTAGACTGAAGCCAGGTAAGGTTCAGTAGTTACTTTAAGTAGAGTGCTGTCTAAAATTTCTAAATAAGACAAGTGATGATCAATGTTCTTTAACATCTGTTCATGCATATGGAATAAAAAGACATATTCTTTTAAAAATACCAAGAATTCCTTCCTTCCTTCTTTTTCGACACCTCCATCTCCCCCAGCTCTCAACTTGAGGTGCCGTACTCTCTGTTCAGGGAGAGCTAATGGATGCAGAATAACCAACAGCTTTGTCACTCTCTGTGGTGTATTTAAATCCTTCTCTCAAACTATAGCAACAGTTTATGATGTGTCTGACATGTCATTATAATTGTAATGGTTAATTACCAGACACTGCAGAGACACAAAACTTAGAGACAACCTCTTTGCAGCAGAGGAGTGGAGGCTCATCTGTAGATGAATGGGGATGAGGGTGATAAATAGCATAAAATGACTTTCATACTCTGAGTAAAACAAGGCTGAATGCTCTATATCTGGCATGTAGCAAGATTTTTTTAAAATGCTATGCAGCATTTATTTTGCTTGGCTAGGGCCATTCCTTCATTATAAATTCCCTTTATGTATTACCCACTGCCCTCCTGGCAGGGACTTGAGCCAGCTGTTAATGGTTTTGTTGCTGGGGAAAAAAATAAATTCAAAAAATGGTGTGTCCTTGACATGTCACTGGTGTAAATAAATATTTTCTGAGAAGGATGGGAGCCTAGATGCTATAATTTTTACTTGACAGATTAGGACAACTGGGTTGAGAGTATCTGACAGCTAGATACAGTCTGATTTATAAGACTGAGTAGGGAAGCATGACAGACATATGTATTTATTAAAGATACACTTACAGAACGTTCCAGTTTAATTTGACAACTCTGCCAGCTAAGGCCTCAGGATGTGCAAGGATATTACTCTCTACATACCATCATTATGCTACAATTTCAGCAGAAGTTAAAATATCAGAAATAAATAGTTTTAGTGTTTTAAATTTATATATTGTATGTACATCCATTAATACATATAAAACAAGTGTAACTTTTAGCAAAATAAATTGCAAAAGCTGAATTATTCCACATAGTCAATGTAGAAAAAAATGAATATGTATAACACATAAGTATACAACCCTGCACAGTATTATGACTATAATATTCAAGTATATATCGGGAGCAATACTGTCAAGGCAGCATACTATCATAGAAATATTATTTTTAAATTTTTTTAATTTTACAAATTTAGTTGTATAAATTCAAACTGAAGACAGCATGCACAAGATGCTTATTTTCTCACTAGAAATTTATGAGACAAATATAGACATTCCTCTACCACTGAAACAACATCCTAGTGTGTTCTACTTCTGAAATTCAGCTTTCTCACCATTGTCACTACAGCTCACCTCGTATTTGTCTATCAGTCAAGATTTCAGGGAGCCAGACAATCTGTACTTTATGTTTTTCCGGCTCCATAACAATTGGGTCATTTAAAGACAAGCTTTCAGCATCTCTTGTTGATATAACCAATCTTCTAGGAGACAAAATAAACATAATTAAACATCTGATCTGTTTGGCACTGACTTATTCTTCCAGAATTATTGATATCTTCAAATAAGCGAAATCACCCCTGATATTCCTACTTGCAGTGCTGTAACTGCAAAGAATCCACCTGCCTTCCCTTCAGGACAGGAACACAACCACACTGGCATCAAGGAACCAACTGACAGTCATAGCATTGTAGTTTAGATGAATGTAAAACAAATGCACATGTAAATCACAGACCTAGAGGATAAACATTCATCAAGAAATATGGTGACCTTCCTACATTCTTACTAAACTCCTACTAAGCCTTCAGGTCCTTCTTGAAGTATAAAATTTTTTGGGGGGAGTGGATAGAAGCATCAAGATTCAAATTTTAAGTTTATAAGTAACAACACTGAAGAAGGGAAGTTATTCCACAAAATTTTAATGCTCTCCCTCCCTTGTCTTTAGTGTTGAAATTCAAATTATCAACCAACTCTTTTTAGAACTTTCACATGCTGATACCTACAGGTAACATATTTCTAGTGCAAATCAGTACTGTGGTAAGGCAAATTTAATCTCCATGCAGATAATTAAGGTACATACACACAAACAATATTAGATGTGTCCAGAAATCTTGGTAAACTTAGGTTAGATGAGATGTCAGCACTGTTGAACAAATTTCACACTCTCTTCTAAACAAACAAACAAACAAACGAGGTTTTCAACTCTTTTTTTACAAATTACTGAAGGTTAAAAGCTAAAGAACAAACATTTTGAGAAAACTTTTCCAATTAGGATAGGTGGAAAACTTTCACTCTCTTATCTAGCACAACACTGCAAATTAGGCAAGAGGAGCAAGAGGGAAGGGAAGGAGGCAAGCCAGTTGGAAAGACAAAACGCAAATAAATCACAAAGCCTCACTATTTTGTGTAGTGAAATTGTTGAACAAATCAAAGTAGCTGAATATAAACCATTCTTAACAACAGTTTTAAACACATAAATCTAATTATATTATCTCCCAAGAAAAAGTGATAGCCTTGTCCTACTTTTCTGCAATCCAGCTTTTTACACCTGCTTGTTTTCTGCTTAGAGGCGTGGCTCTAAGTCCTGATTTACCCTGGGAAAACCCTTCACACTTTTGTTTCTCATCTTTCTTACTGACAGCCAAGTACTAATTCTAAGTTTAAAGAGCTGCTCTGCATCAATAGACCATAAATTAATAATTTTGATAAACAAGAGGAGAAAGCATCATACAAGAAACTGATACATCAAGGGAAGAAAAAATAATGAGAGCTAAAGGAATGCAAAGACAACATTGTTTCCTACAATCAATTTCTTTGCCCAAAGGACAGCAGAAATTTGTGGACTACAGTTGTTAAAATTCATCTGTAATAAGTAGGATCACTCACCTACAGAAAACTTTTGTTGAATTTTAAGTCTTTTAAATAAAATAATAAATCTTTATATGCTGTTATACACCTCAGATCCAGTGTGGGACTCAAAGATCAGGATAACTCAAATGCATGTTAATACACTCATAAAGATGTTAATGTATCTAAAGGCACATATATGCCATGAGTAAAATTAACCACTCTATTTGTGTAGTGTGAGAGCAAAGAACAAAAAAACTCTGTCCAGTTTGCTGCCATATACAACAAAAAATGTGCAGATTTTCAGGGAAGAGATTATCACTCAAAAGTATTTCAGAAACAGAAAGGAAAAAGTTGAATCCACTGAAAAGTCTTCCTAGTACATGGTTTATTTTTGAGAAGCTTATTTCTTCATTATAAGTGTCAATGACAATTTTTGATGCATTAAGAACTTTTATCTCAGCTGATGACAGTAAAGTTAATAGTTACAAATTGAAAAGAAAGAAAAAAAAATTACAAATCTTAAAAAGAAAATTAAATTAATCTTTTGTCTGGAGTGCTAATCCAGGCCCAGACAGTATTTCAATAGATTTCCTCAGCTTCAAATCCCCAAGATATTTAATAGGAACATTTGGGATTTGTTAAAAAGATACAGGCTACAACATGTAGTTAAGCCTTTTGTTGAGCAACCATCTTCATCAATGAGTGCTCCCACTTTTCCTTTTATTTCTTTTTGTAGGTTTGAATTGCAATAAAGCATTGCTTTGTTTTTAGATAGAGGGAGAATAGTCCCCATGTCTATTGCAGGTAAAAACAGATAGATGAATCTGACCCCAGATCCAATCCATATTTAGTGTTCTTAGACCTCACATCATCATCTCTTCAAATTTTGATGAAAACCACACAAATTAAACTTTCAGTGGAAATGCATTTGCAAACTCAAGTATAAAGCAGCTTGTGTCATTCTTTAATCACTTCACAGTCTGTATGTTATTATTGCTATTGAAATTGATGGCAAGAATACAACACCAAGGGTCTGCACATGATTAACTTTTTATTCTTCCTGCAACTTGCTATAAACCTCAAATGAACTCAGAAGTTGGCAAGAGCATGTTAGCAGCTAAGTGCCAAACTGTAAGAGACATTTTTTCCAAACAGCATCACCTTCCCTGGAAGTGTTTCCCTTTGCCTCTCTTCTCCATTTTTTTATCCATCTCGCAATAGCTATTATAGTTGGTAGGATATTTCATTTGTATTTGGGATTTAAATCCTTCAAAAAGTCTTGACCCTAGACATAAAACACTCCATGAAGAGATTTTTCCACCTTTCAGCTCCAGCCTTGCCTTTTTTTCTTTTTTTTT
>VZTB01018175.1:89595-132154 GCA_013397245.1 Thryothorus ludovicianus
TTTTTGGTGAGAAAGACTGCAAAAAAAGACACCAATTATTCCAATCGGCCTGTAAGCAAAGAGCCAGACTGGGCTCACTCACCCATTTTCCATAGATCCCAGAAGAAGAATTGATGTTGCAGAGTAACTACACAGCTTCAGCCATTGCTTTCTGTAGCATATTTAGCAGGTGATGCCAGATGTTCAGTGCCCAAGGAATCAGCTTGATTGGCTGGATGGTCGTGCAGGAACCACTTTAGATCTCAGGCTCATAAGTCACACGTGTCAGCCAGAACAGAATCCCCCTTCAGATTTTGTGAACATACCCAGTGGACAGTCCAAAGGTCATTGCTAAGGCCATATTTTGCAGAAAGACCAAAAGACTTAAAATACCTGCAAAGGGTTGGCTTAGTACAGGATGCAGAGATGAAAGCCTGACAAGATTTTCCACAAGGTTTCTTTGGAAAAAGAAACAAGGTTTGGCCAAATCATCTCCTTTATAACATGCCTTCCCTTGTTGAAAATCATAAAACCACAGAATGATTTGGGTTTGGAAGGGACTCAAAGATCATCTAGTTCCAAACACCCACCTGAGGGCAAGGCCATCTTCTACTATACCAGATTGCTCAAAGCCCCATCCAGCCTGCCCAGGAAGACTTCCAGGGCTGGGGCATCCACAGCTTCTCTGGGCAACCCATGCCAGGACCTCATCACCCTTCTTAATATCTAATCTAAACCTGGTCTTTGTCAGTTAGAAGCCATTCCCCCTTGTCCTGCCACTCCAGACCCTTGTAAATAGTTTCTTTTTGTCTTTCATGTGGGTACTGGAAGGCTGTAATAAGGTCACCTGGAAGACTTCTCTTTTCTAAGCTGAAGAATCTGAAATCTCTCAGCTGTTCCTTATAGGAGAGCTGCTCCATCCCTCTGATCATCTTAGTGGCCTCAGTTCAACAGGTCTCTGTCCTTCCTGTGCTGGGGATTCCAGGTCTGGATGCAGCAGTCTGGGTGGGGGAGCCTTATTCCCATTAAAACCAGTAGGTGAAAAATGAATGCCCTTGCACATCAGTGATGTGGAGCCTTAATTGCATACTGAAGCAGCTAGACATTTCAATTCTATGCTGATAAATTTGTTCCTTTGAAAATATGGAACATACTTCAAGGATATCAATGTGATGCCTTGATAAACATCCTGTTATTGAAAACCACAGTAATGACACAACTCTGGTCACAAACAAATGGCCTGACAAAGTCCAGATACAGACAGTCAAGGTCCTCTTCTGTCTTCACAATCCCAAGACTGATTACAGTGGAAGTGGCCCCCCCTTGCACCTCAGGGAGTAATTGGCCTTTAGTTTCCAACACCTTTAGGTCCGTGTTTTTCTGATGATGAAAGCTTTCTTCTCCTTTCGCTGCTACCAGCACCATTTTGTATCTATATGGGTCTTGTGAACCGTGGCATTTTGCTCTGAAGGGGGAAAACTCTATCTGCATTACTAGAAATGAGGAGAGAAAAAAGAAAAATATTGAATGACAAATTGACATGCTCAAAGCTATTGGCAGCTACAAATAATATTAAGTCTCAGACATCCAGTCCACCATGCTCTATCTATTCAATCTATCCCAAGAGTTGCTAGATACCTTGGAGATGGAACACTAATAAAACTGAAAGAAGAAAAAGAAAGCACTGTGAAAGAAATAATAAATTATACAGTGTTAAAACAAGGACTGAAAAGATTGATGACATGGGAAAAGAGGAGTCTGAGCAGAAACACAAAAACAAACAGGTAAGACAAAGTAAGAAAAGAAACATCAACAGATAGCAACACCAAGTAGCAATCAGGAATTAAATTTGTTTTGCAAAACCAATCTCATGTAAATCAAGAGGAGACATGTATCACAATTTAGGTGAGGTGTGAGTGTCAGCTGGAATTTACAGGAACTGAAGATAGAAAAGTTATTCAAGTTGTGTAATTGTTATGTTGTTATACCTTCATTCTGGAGGAAAACATTTAATAGAAAGGCCCTGTCTTTACAGCTCTCTGTTTTCATTTTGCTCGTGCTTTTTTCTCTGGAGTTTTGCATGTGCAAATAGCATAACCAACTACTAAATCTGAGCCACAACTTTGTTTTCTACTTTCCCTGTAGTCCAAAAACCAGGACCGGAATATTTTCCTCTGAGATCCTGTTCAACAACCCTAGGCCCGAATGCTGGCCAATACTTTTAACATCTCCTGAGACTCCCTGTTGTTTGACCAAAGGGCTTGGAAGGCTTTTCTGACAGCTGGGGTTGAGCTTAGAACCCTGCAGAGACATCTACTGGCATCCCACTCGTCCCAGCGGTGCCGGGGGCTGTGGCAAACCCTTTGCTCCCAGGGAGTGGTGGCTGTGCCCTCTCTGCTGACCTTCA
Source organism: Thryothorus ludovicianus (assembly GCA_013397245.1). NCBI lineage: Eukaryota > Metazoa > Chordata > Aves > Passeriformes > Certhiidae > Thryothorus > Thryothorus ludovicianus. The sequence goes on from VZTB01018175.1 coordinate 91,982, forward strand.
GGGGCAGCTGCAGGGCACAGTGTCCTTGGGCTGAAGTCCTATTGCTGTGACCATGGCCAGAGTGGGATGATTTTTTTCCCCCTAGTTTTTCAGCTCCTGTTCAAATCAGTGACTTGTGAGCATGTTGGGCTCCTTTCCCCATGCCAAAGAGCTCTGAGAAATGGAAAACAGATGACTGGGTAAAATATTGTATGGAATATTAATAATGCAATTTCCAGGCTTCTAAGGTTATGAAGACTTCAGCCCTACAGAGTGTTTATTATGTAACTGTTCCCCATTAGTTTATATATATACAAACTGTTAAAGAAAAAATATTTACCTAGGAATGAATAATTATGGTTTCATCCAACATGTTGCATCTCAAGAAAAATAATATTGTCATTCCTGTGTGAAACATCGCTTCTAAGCTTCAGAATATAAAATAATTGCCAATTTAATATACGTATATATGTGATGTATAAAACAACATTTGTTGGATAAAAGACAGAAACTGCACAGTTACTGTTTAATTCATTTTTATGCTAAAAGGAAGGAGTCTCTCTGCACAGGACACTGTGGAGAGCGTAATTTCAAATGGCAATAAATTAGACACAAAATTAATAACTTTATCCATATACATCCAGATACTTATGAAAATATCACTGTTCATAGAATAAGAGGAGAATGGGCTCAGAAATGTGTAGGAAGTAAGTAGTGATTTAAAAAGTGTGATGAAAAAATCGATATATATTTCTTGCTAACTTTCAGTCCCATTTCATTTTTCAATTTTCATTCCACATCACAAAGACTTTTCAGGCTGTTTTGAATACCATCTATGTAAAAATTTATTTTAAAATGATGTCTGAATTTTAGACATGCATTATGAGAGGAAAAGATTAAGACACAGAAATATTCATCAACATCCAAATTTATTTTGAACATTTTGAAATTATGAAAGCAAGCTTATTTCATATTTGCAAACTTGAACCAAATAGTTTGACTTGAGAAACTAGATTGCTGTTGCCATTGATTAATAATTCTGAAAAAAACCCCATGACAACAGATTCTCACAGAAAGTATAGATTTTGATTTTGAGAACTTCAGAAAAAAAAACCTCCCAAAAGCCAGCTGTACTTGTGCTTCCAGGCATCAGTTGCAGTTGTATTCTTTCTGTACCCATTCTGTACTTTCACTGCTACCAGTTCAAAAGTAACACAGGTTTGCCCTTTAGCATGAAAACATTCCAGAAGTATATTTAATGATGCTAGATGTTAATGAATTATTATTATTAATAATAATAATAAAGATAAATTAAAAAAAATTAGTACCTGTTAAGGCTGGGCTACTTGGGTCTTTCATGTCAGAGTTCTCCATCTATTAGCTTTCCTATCACAAAATATAATCCTGCTGCAACCACAAAATTTAACACATTAATAAAACCAACTGATCAATACAGCAGTGCCAGCAGTTGGCCATCTGTAAAGTTCAACACTTAATCATAATTAAGTCAGGAAAAGCTGACAAATACAAGCATAAGAAATCACACAAAAACAATGTAATAGAAGTAACCAAGCATCCTAAAATTACCAATCTGGTCAATTCTGACACTGCTTTCAGTTATGTCTCAATTAATCTGGAATAAAAATTAATTCCTAATGCATATCTTTTCCAATTAGCAAATTAAGATCGGGGTTAAATCAATAAATGTAGCAGTGTTTTATTTATATTAAACTATGTGAAACAGTAAGGAGGAGTGTGTGCACAGAAAACTACTTGCGTGCCACACATTAAAAAAAATATTGTAATAAAAATAGTGGTGTATTTTCTTTCCCATGCAATATTGTCCTACTATTGTAGCAACCCCTGTTGGTGGGTAGATGGGTATATGGAAAACAGAGAATTTATATCTTTGGATATGATTTCTTTTCCTAGGGCACCAGGTGCTTTAAATGCCACCAGAAGGATGCTCTTGGCAGTGCCATACTGTCCAACATGGCTTGGCATAGATTTGCTCAAAGCTTTTGTGTCTTTGCAGACTTTGATTAAGGGCCAGTGCTAGAACTCCTATGGGCTTTTACTTGATCCAGTGTATCATAGGGATTTTTTTTCTTTTTTTTCTTTTTTTGTCATTACAGCTGCCAAAAATATGCCAGTTAAGATAATTATATTTCAATTTAAATTGGTAATTTAATGGAAAATTTTAAATCAGGATGTAGGGCAGGATTTTACTTTCAATCCTATCACACAAAACCTTTTGTCTGTTGCAAATGATTTAAGAGTCCAGTTTCCTATTTTTGGCATTCAGCAACACTAAAGAGTTTAAAAGTCTCCACAGTTATGTGGGATGGTCTCTTCAATCTCTTTTAAGCCTGAAATCCTCACCTCAGTTTAGTTTCATCCATCTACTGTTCACTGTTCCAGTGGCTACCTGTCTTTATGAGTCACAATACATGCAAAAAACCAAATTATTCATCAAGATATTTGCTCCCTTTTGAGAGGAGAAGTAGAAGAACCCAAGGTATTCTGCCTGCCATGGCTCTGCTGCTTTTATTATTTGTTTCAGGGCTGACACAGAAGCCTGGCAGTCGCAACATACTGTAAGAGGAATCATCTTCCTTTGTTTAGGGCGCAGTGTGTACCGTCATTTACATAATAAAATCCTCACACAAATAACAGATGGTGAAGAGGCACTCATGTTGCCACATGTTGGAAGCATGGTATAGTTCCTTGATGAACTCGTTTCTTTTACTTTTGACTACAAGCTATTAAACATTGGGAGATAGTCAGCTGGTCAGGGTTTTAAAGGCAGGCAAAAATCTGTCTGCAGGATTTTTCTGCTTCTAGGAGAAGCAAATATTATGCCCTGATAGAAATGTGCAATCTATTGAAATTGGTTTCCACTACCATGAAAAGTAAATAATAGTCTCTATTTTCAATACTCATCAGGCTGAAATTCTTCACTATAGAAGACAGAAAATGTCATTAGACCACTGAGTCTGAGCTCTTTTTCTCTCTTTTTGGAATCCTTTTCTCAGCAGAAGCTTGGGACAGAGAGAGCTATGCTAATGCTGCATATTAGCAATATCAGTTCTTGGATGCATTACCATTAATTCTATGTGCAAATTAAGTGCTGGAAAACAAATGTCTGTCACTTGAAATAATAACCACAGAAGCTGTATACAGAGCAGTGAAATAAGATCACACCACATTCCCTAATTAGAGTTAATGGATCTGTTTCTGATCCCATTTATACCGATTTTACATTAATGTAATCCATGCTATTGTCTTGAGTGAAGCTGGTCTGTGAAAAGAATCTGTACTCAGGATACCAGAGGGTATTTAAATGAGTGGCCATTTAGTTGTCTAAATACTGATGTTTAGATGTAGTTTTCTGCATTGCTTTCAGGACTGGACTGCTGCAGTTTCACTCCAGAGGTCGGGATGGTGAGACAGGCTGTGGGAACTCCTGAAGAGCGCCCAGATCCCAGATTCCCAGATCCGTGCAGGAAAAGTGGTGCAGGACATGGGATTAGCCATGGGTGGCAGGTACAGTGGGACTCACTGATCACCTCAACACACCATGTTGGCCTCTTCATCCTGTCCCCATTTGGAAACACACATGCCCTAAATCAGCAACTCTGAAGCTGCTGGGCAAAGCAGAGGTGTCACATACAAAACCTTTACAGGCAAGACACTCTGCTGCAGCAGCCACCTGATTCCATCCTGCCCTCTGTGTTTGTTACTGATGCTCAAAAATGAATGAACTGTGCATTTCTGCACATCAGCTGCATCAAAACCTACAGACACAGAAATTCTGTGTAATAGATCTGTTGATCAGGTGGTACCTCTTTCAGGAGATGTATAACTAAAAAGGTCCACTCTCTAAAAAAATCTAAAAAATCCCAAACCAATGCAAGCCCAAAAATTTAAGTTTTGCATGAAAGACTACACTGTGATGGCTTTGAGCTCTCATTCAGACTGTAAACCTGATGTTAATATTTTAATGTTTAGTTAGCTCTAATTATCTTGTTTGGGCTTTGTGGTGCGTTTTGGTTGTTGGGCTTTGAGGATTTTGTTTTGATTTTGCCACAGGAGCCTGTCCATAAAGCAAGAATATTTTGAACTGGCAGCATTTTAGCTAGTGCAGCTTAGAGAAGAGTTGTGGTCTGATTATCCCACAGCATGGAGCCTTGATCTGCAGTCTTTAGAATCCAGGAAGTATGTGGTTATTTTTCATGCATTAATGCACTAGTATTGACCAGTTAATTTGAAATCACTTGCATCTCATGTCATGACAAAAAAAAAGATGCAGCACATCTGGAGCCACAGATTTAAAAGGTTACATAAAGACACAAGCAACAAAAGGCAGATCAAATTCCTTCACATATTTTTACATCAAGATCGAATATCAAAGGTGTCCCTCTCTAAAAATGCTTTACATGACACTAATGTTGTCATCAGGAATTTACTACTCTTTAAGCAGTTTTCACCTCTGCAAGTTTTATTCACAGAATATTACATTTTACTCAGGTAATCCCACTGAATTGTCTTCAGTTAAGAAGACAGTGTCCCTTCTTATCTTTCTTTGACTTCTCTCCTTCACCACTCCCCAGAGCAAACAAAGACAGAAATCTGAGGATTGAGAAAGAGTGAAAAATGTCTTGTGGGTGATAAGGGAATTTGAAATAGGATTTTGATTACTTTCCTCAGGAGAATCTACATCTGACTGACAATAAAAATACATTATATCCATTTCTGCTTTTTCTATAATTAGAGCTCCATAGATACAGCTATACATCATATATTTCAATTATTACAAATACAGCTCTTAAGCATAATATGTTTGCAATACTACTAGTGTTGGTCAAACAAACAATACTGGGACTAGAGTGTAGCTGTAAGACTCTGTTATGTGGGTGTGCTTCCCAGGCTATAGCTAACATACATTTTAGAATTAAAGCTCTACCAAATGAAAATAACATGATCGAATAATTGAAACCAAAACTGACCACCGTTCCTGATTGACTAATTTGCATTATATAAACATCAACAATTTGTTCATAAATAAATGTCAAGAAATTTACTTTAAGAATATGCATAGAACTTAAAACTAGGGCATTAGAGTTACAATCTGAATAGCTGAGAACTGAATTTAAGTGTCTTGTCTTAATATTGACATACAATATTGACTACAAAATCAAATGTCTATGTACTTTCTGTAAATAAGATCTCTGTCTCATGCACTGGAGCTAAGACACGCAAAAGAATGATGAGTACAAGCAGAGAGCAAGCATACCATGTTATCTTGATGTTCACTCAGGATTGAAACAGAGCTCAGGATTTAAAGAAAATCATTGCAGAAAGAAAGGTGTTTAAAGCAAAGGTAACCAGTCAATCCTATACAAAAAGAGTCAGCTGTTTTGATTAACATTTTTATTTGAAAAGGAACTGGTTCAAGCAGTTGAAAAATTTACCTGCACTCTCACTTTTATTTTCCAGAAACAGGCTTAATTATACCTTTTTAATGGCATGTTGTATTTCCAGTTCTAGACACATGAAAAGAATCAAAATTTTAAAAATAAAAACAAGAATAGCAAAAACCCCAAGCAAACAACAAAAAAAGTCATAACCAAGAAATCCAACTTTCTATTAAAAGAAAGTTGGTTTTATTTGCTTTTATTTGTTTTTATAGAAATTTCCATACTTGCCAGGCCAGTTTATAACTGACATTAAAGCCTTCCTCCTCTGGAAAAAGGCACTGTTGTACATTGCATGACCATGGCTGTATTTGTCATGTTAACTCTGCTGCTGACAAACCCATAACATTCTACACTGTGCTTCTATTGATCCTTTTTTTCCATTTTTATTCTCCTTTTGAGATATTTCTCTCACTGTTTTCTCCCCTTTTTCCCTATTTTTTTTTTCAGCTTCAGAAATTTGTTTTTCTGCTAAAAGTTTGATTTGTTTTATACTTTTAAAAGATGGCTTAAATTATTATTACCTCTTTTTAAGATTCCTAACTGATGCTGTCTTGGACAAATACAAGCTTCTCATTTGTTTAAATTTTACTCATTTTGCCTTTACTCATAATGCCTTAAATTCAGAGTTATTTATCCTCAAGGGGTAGATACTGCCAAGGACTCCTCAACTTCAGCAGGTCTGTGACACCACAGACTAACCAAACTCCAACATTTTGTTAAAATCTATTCCTGTTTTTTCCGAGCTATTTACTGCAAATCCCAACCTCAGGTATCTCTCCTTACAAGCAATTATTTCTCAAAAACCTGTTTCTTAATAGCTCTAGTTCTAGGTAAGGATTTCCCTTGTGGAAAAATCTATTTCCTATGCAATGTAACACCGAATAAAACAATTTTAACTGCTACTTTATTGAAAACACAGCTGACTGATTTGTCTTCTGGAATTTCCTTCCTTTTGACACTGACACATCTTTTGTACTTGTATACAGAGTGAGAAGTCTAGACTGCCAGTAAAGCACAAATCCAAGAATTCCATACTGGTTGGCTTTTTAGATTCCTTTTTATTCTTCCAGTTTTTTTGTCCAGAGAGATCAGAAATAGCTCTCAACAGTCCTTTTCCAACCTTCCCAAAATTTTTATTCTTGAATAGTAGTGACAGTTCAGAATAAATCATAGCAATTTTAAAAGCATGTTTATGTATAAAATTTGTAAGCTAATTACAGAACACATGAATGCAAGTAGTGTCAGAGTACAATAACCTAATGCTGGGCTTTTGGGCTTTTTTTTGAAGGGACAGGAAAAAAAAATCTCTTTATTTAACCTATAAACAGTTCATTTATCTAGTGAAAGTTTAAGCTTGTTGATTTCTACTGCTGCTCTTTTTGAAATAGCTCATAAGCAGCTCTTCATCTTTTCAGTTATTGAAGGGTCCAGAGAGATACAGGACAATGGGGGGAAGTGCAAGAGCTCTAGAAACCATAAAAAACTGTTCCTTTTTGCTTTGCTATAATCCATCAGCGCTTATGTCTCAGTAACAGCAATATCTTAACAAAATTAAGCGGTCTTCATGCTAACAAAACAGAGAGCTTGTCATGGTACCTAAAGACCACAATAAAATTGAAGGCTTTTCCCAACTTTTTTCCCAACTTTTCCCATTTTCAGGTTTAAACATATTTGATAGATCACTCATTCAACTCAGACCTTCATAAAATAGTGTCGTAACCTCAAGATCTTCACATCTTCTTTATTGCTTTTTCTGCTAAATCCTTTCTATATCTTCTTTTTTTGTCTCCGAGTGCTAAGCAATTATTTGAATACTATCATCTCCTTTGTCAAATAATTTACAAATACCTTTTTATACCACAAATTTAATATTTCTAAGTGAAATTGTAAATCTACACATGCAGTTTTCTGGGTCATAGCCTTGATTGTTCATGAGATGACAGGGTTCTTGTCCTTTCCCCTCTCCCCTTGAAGAAGGAATTGGTCTTCTTTCATAAAAGAAAAACCCAGGTGAATAACAGGAAGTAAGGTATACACAGACATCTTAAAAAGAGCAAAAAATTGTATTCCAAGATACGTATTTGCAATTTAACATTGGATTTTCTCTTAGCTAATTTTCATTCACCTGTTTTCTAGATCTCAAGTCTCTAATGAAGCAGCAGAATTTGACTGTGACCATTTTCCTTGCTATCTCCATTTACTCCAGCATAACCTCCTGAATGAGTAACTTTACTGAAAACGGAGATATTGTTCTTGTCATTTTAAATACAGAGAAATACTGAAAGCCACTAATTCTTCCCAACATGCTAAAAATTCTGGTTGACCAGGTTGTCAGTGAACCAGGACACATAGCTTCCATTACTCACAGCAATACAACTTGAGCATTGCCTGCCTCCAATCCTAACAGGCAGTTTCCCTTTTTTTTTTTTTTTTCTGTAACATTTTTCTTTTCAGCATTAAATCAGTGAAAATGTGAGGAGACATTACCATTGAATATTAGCACATCATTACTGGCAGAAGGAAAATACTTTCCAAGGAATTTTGGAAACATAGATATAGATCTCTGCAGTCATAAGCTGCATAAATTCCCAGCTATGTAGCCTCCTTCCTTTGAATCAGAAAGATGAACTGCCCAGTGTGCAAAACATCAGAAGTAGTACTGCAAGAACAGACAAATAGGACCATAGGCAGAAGATAGTTACAACATAACTGTGACTTATCAAAGAAAAATGATCCAAGTTTTAGACATATATTTATCCAACAATTTCACCTATGTTTGAAAAAAAGAAACAACAAAAGAGTCTCAGTTTGAAGTCTGAATGTACACAAACCTTTATATTCTGGTTCAGTCATTTTCTTTTCCATAGGCACATAAAGTCTCTGCAGAGTTAGGCCTCCATCAACAGGGCTGATGTGTTCAAGTTTCCTTTGCAATGTGCACACAGAGGTACCTTGCTCCTGATGCTCAGTGCACATACCTCAACAACTTTCATGTTTCTTCTTAATCTTTCCTGTTCAGCTCTGTCTAAAGCAGTGAAATATCAAGAAAGAAGCAAAAGGAAAAAGGACTCTCTGACCACTGCTGAAGGCATTCTCCCAGGAAATCAGCATCTAGTCCTGTATGCAAAGGGAACAATTTTGAAGTGGGAGATCAAATAGTTACTTGCTGGCAGACACTGTCATGGGTTGCAGTGTAAAATATAATCAGGGATGTGTTATTCTATTACCATCATTTGGAACTGGGATGGAGGGTAATGATGTGATCTTCAGCTGATAAGAAACCATCAAGAGCAGTTTCCTTATCTCTTCCATGATCCATCCTCCCTCCAGGGATAGATCTTCTGCTAATGGGCCATTGAGTCCACTGGTAAACTTAAATCATCCATTGGGAAATGCTCCAGCCAGGGGCGGGGAAACCAAGCCCCTCTACCTGGATAAAAACCTGAGACTTGGAACACCAAGTCAGCCTTTTCCACTGGACTCTCAGAGGAAGAGCAGGCCCATCCATCACCACTGAACCTTCAGCCGAGGGCTGCACCTTTTCTCCAGGATCACTGCTTCAACAGAGCCACAACTGCTACTCCAGGAGGACTGCAGCCACCATTGCAGGTAGACTGCTGCCAACACCCTGATAAACAGGGTGTCAGGTTGTATTCTGACTCTGTCAGTGATTTTCTTTTTTTTCTTATTGCATGTATTTTGTTTCCTTGTTGTTTTATTTTCCCTATTTCTAATAAATTGTATTTCTGACTTGGAGTGTCTCATTGGTTTTGCTTCTCAAACCAGAACACACTATCACCCTTTCACAGGGGATAAAAATGTATCCAGGGAAGAAAGCGTTTAAATCCTTCCTTCTCTACCTGTTTGGTAGTCTCTAAGTTGAATCCAAATTATGAGTCAGGAATAGACTACTTGTAGCTTCTCTCCACACACAGTTACAAAAGCCTTGCTGAAGTCGGCAGCTGAGGACAATGGTAGCTGCATCTCACAAGAAACCTTAACTCTTAGCAGACTCCTGGCATTGTCACTCCAAATCCAAACTGTTGACTAGAGGAGATTTATGGCTGTATTACTCTGTGATATTTGGCAAGCTGTTTAGCAATTTTGTTGTACAGTAGAGCATTAAACCTTGACATGCAACATTCTGGCCTTGCCAGATAACTATGTCTGTCTGAATATTAAACAGTTACATGCTACTGAAACACAACTCACTCCTACCCCCTGTTCAAAAGCAAACACCAACTTAGTGTGGTGAAAATGAGGTGCCTAATGTTGGCTTATATCTCCCATGCAGGTCTATGACAGTACTAGATGAGAGTAAACCTGTTTCAAATGTATTTGCTTCAGTGGTAGTAACCCCAGTATATCCTGATCATGAGCTTATTTGGGTTGATTGAGGTACTGGGATGCTCACAGTGCATGTTCCCTGGGACTGGAGGTCATTCTGCAGCACCATATCTACACAGAGAGCCCATATTTCCAGTTAAAAATTATCTCCCCCGTGTCCTTTGAAAGAAACAAAATACATAAGCATTAGTAAAAGATGCAAAAGTTTTAATCAGATGTTTGTACAGTCTTTATTCAGATGTCTGCTTTTCAGATATTTACACTAACACCTCTCTGTATATAATATGTACACATATTATATATATATATTATACATATATATATATATAACATTTCTCTATATATATTTACACTAACACCTCACCTGACCTATATAAATAATCATAAGTTTGAAGAGGGTGATTGATCCTTCATCCATGTCCTACCCCCCCCAGTCATGACTGAAGACTCAAAATACTCAAGGGTTTGCATGAGTGGTTTAAAAAGGACAGTCCTAAGGAGTACAAAGGCTGATGTGGGTTTATTTTATCTGAGCCTCTGTAGGGGCTTGGCTGTTTGGGCAGATTGGAATCACCCTGAGGGATACAGCACATTCCAACTGTTAGCACCACCTCCATGTGTCCATCTGAGTCAAAGCTTTAAAAAATTTAGAAATTAGAAATGTAGCCAGCAAGACGTAAGCAACACGTCATATAGCAAGGCCTAGTGTAATAATAAGAGGATCAAAGAAGAAACTAAGGGTTTAATAATTAATATATGGGTACAGAGCATGACAATCTATCATGTGTCTGACTCTTAGCATTGTAAGAAATCAGAAAGTCAAGACTTTCGATGCTCGAAGCCATGGAAAGAGCCTCGACCATAACCAAAGGATCACAAAGACCTGGCAACAGGATAAAAAGGTGAGGAAGAAGTCTTTACTTCCTCCCACATGACCTCTGACTCAAATCAAAAGGACCACTACCTTAATTTAAAAGAGAACTGTGCAATTGCAACAGATGTCCAAATGATTTACATACAGTGCAGGGACAGGTGACAAATATGCATAGATGTGTTAGGTAACTTTATGAGTATGTACAATTTTTGGAAATAAATGGAGAATCAAAGCTTTGTGAATTCAGTACCTGTCTTTAGAACGCTAGTCCTAGGTGCTCCAGTGTTGAATAAACATATCAATCTTTCAACCTCAAGTTGAAAGGCCTTTTTGTCCATCACACGCCTTTAGTGATTTACATCCACCTCATCACCATCCTCTGAGATGATGGGCTGGGTTAGGGACCCACACTAGTTAGCCATTCTTGCTCTTTGCTCCCCATGATCTCCCTCCACCAGCTGAATTTCCAGGTTTAAACCTCCTATGCACAAACTGGGCTAATCCTGCTGCCACTATGCAAAAATAATTGAAGCAGGTTTTGGGCTCTTTGTAAATGCCTAAAAAATACAAAAATTATAATACCAGCTGAGTACAACTATAACATTAATAATTTTGCACATGATGGCAGAAAGAAAAACACTTCTGCATTCTCTCTCCAGGAGCTCTCTAATTCCCAAGAAAAGTAAATACACTCACTAAAAAGTTGACAGAGCTTTTGCCCCGCTATGCTGTTGAAGAGATATGATCAAATGAGATACCAATCAGGGCACAGGGGGACCCTGGTTCATCTTCAGCTCTGTTAGGGCTCTAACACACAGTCTTAAGTAAATTGTGTCTGTGCATTGGTTTTCTCCACATTGAAAGGATTTTATTTTTCCTTGATTTTATCCGGTAGAGCACTAAATTCTACTGACATAAGAGGAAGGTATTAATATGTTGCACAACTTTATCTTTACTATTTGAAAATATATCCTTCCATTCCAGTGGCACCGCTCTTTGGTTGTTTATTATGTGCTTTTCCATCATCCAACAACAGATGTGCTTTCTGGATAGTCTTCAAGATTGTTTTACAGACAACTTGAGACTATTTTGTTTTAATTTTATTTCTTTTGTTTTTTTTTTCTTTAAATATTTTAACCTTAGGGATTTTGCTAAGATACGACTATTAAAAAATTATACAGCAATATGTTGTTTCTGTTTTCCATTTAAGCTAACTTTTGCAAAAGTAAATCTCCAAGGATTGAATATACCTTCTCCGCTTTTTTGATTCTTTCTCCATTAGTGCTCCTTTCTGTCTGGGCAACCTTCTTTCCCTTTGTGGATTGATTATTAAAGCCAAATGTTGCTTGAAATATGGAATATATTTGTCTTGATCCTAAAATTGAGAACGTGGTGATTTCCTTACTTTCTTGTTTGTCCAAATTCTGTTATAAGGTTTACATAAACAAGCCAGGTACTTTCTTAAGACCAGGAACATGATGACAGGAAGAAAGCAGAGCAGAATGAAGTTGCAGGAAATAGGACCTTTTGAAAAAAACCCAGTGAACTTCTCTAATCCATTTCCAGAGAATCCCAAACTGCTAAAATAAGCTTCATCTATCAAAAGCGTAGTTAATCTAGGTCACAACCTTATTTTCCTTCCCATCCTCTGTCCTTTACTACTCTTAAAGTCACAGCTTTTCAAAAATTACACATTGTTATATCTTAAATTTGATCAAGAATTTAGAAGGCTCTGCAAGGGTTGAAGCAAACACAACTTGCAAAGGAAAAAAAAGCTTGTGAACAACTGTAGCAAAAATAAACAAAAGGATTGCAAAATTGATTTTAAAAAGTGCCATAAACCTTTAAAACTGTGCTTGAGTTGCAACTATGCAGTTCCCATTCTATTTTATAGAGGCTGTATATTTGTGTTGCCTAAGTTGCTCTGAAGAACCTCAGTCCACATGCCCAGGGCTAGTATCATAACTTCAAATTTATTGCTCTGTTTAAGCTCACTCTGGCCACTGACTGATTCCTAAATTCTACAAAGCCAGAGCAGCTTCAAATACCAATTTACAAAGACATGAAATCTTATTTCAGAAACAATACAATTATTTTCCTTAAGTATTAAGAATAGAACCAGAAAAAGAGTAAAAATCTGATGTACTTGACATATTTGGTTTACAAGCAGTTTTTGTTCAGTTGAGAACAGGTTAAGAGGCAGCCTAGGAATATTTAGGTAAGCCCAAGAGCAAGGGCTTACCTACTGGCAAAGCAAAACCAGAAATCTAACCTGTTCCTAGTAATCACAATTAGTTCTGACCCACAGACTCAACCTAAAGAAACTTTGAGAAGCTCTAAAACAATTATTTACAATTCTCTCTTCATTAAACTGTCCTTTTACTGAATGTGGATCCATTAAGGAAGAAAATTATATCTCCAAACCCCCAAATTTTACATGTACACATGGAGGCCAATTGCTTTGCTCTGTGAACCTCAGTTCTGGCACTGAATTAATAATTATTCAACTAAATTGCTTTTTGAGGCATAAATTTCAGATACTCTTTCCTTTTCTTTCATTATTTTGCCTGATGGTTTACACGGCCACAAAAAACTAACTAAAATAAAAATAAGTAAATCTTTCCAGGAGGACCAAACCAAGATTTTTTTTTCTCTCTCTGTGGTCTTAGCAACTGATCAAGAGCTTCCATGAGTGTTTCACAAATCAGCCAGTGGTTTCTTCCAGCCCTGCACAAAGAAGATTGCCATGATCCATCACCATGAGATCATCACTTTGCAGGACAGTTAAAAAGTATCCACAACCCCTCATACAAATAGCAAGACATACCACCTAACAAAAACCACCTACCTGGATCTTGGCTGAACGTTAGGGAGGTGAGGATAAAAATAGGTGGCACAACGTGTTATGAGACAATTTTGCACAAAACCCCCAAATTCACATGGACAAAGGCTTTCAAATGGCTACAGGCATTATTTATGCATATTTATACCTTGTACAATAATAAGTGGAAGTTTTCTTGATGACCAGAATATGATTTAACTGCTAGAATATTGGCAGCTTCTAAACATGTTGTTCAAAAAAATGCAATCCATCTATGATTTGAATTTTCAGGATTTGTGGGCTTGTATAAGCCCTGCTTACTGACTTCAAAAAGGACAGAACTAGGACAGATGATACAAAAGTCCAAAAATTAGTTAGCTGTTATAATTTAAGCACCTATTTCCTTAAATAATTGATAACTGGTACTACCAATTATTCAGGAGAGAGGATTTTCACTGTAATTTCAAAGATAAGAATAGATTTTACCAACATAACTGTCCTGGGTTTGCCTTAATAGAATTTTTTGGTAAGGAAGAACCGGACTAAAATCCCCACAGAATGTAATAGGATAGAGTTCACATGCATGCTTATTTTCTGATTGATTGAATTAATGACTGGCATAAAGGGTTCTTTAAATCTGCAAACTTCCAGAACTATGAAAGCAGAGAACGTAGATTCTCTCCTTGAACCTACCACTGAGTCTAGCTGTCAGAAGCAAAGAGGAGACAGAGGCCTGTGAGAAGGCAGTGAAACAGTAGGAAAATGCCAGGGCTGGGTCCATGAAGCCATGGAGGACAACTGTACATTACAAGGAATGATTTGGCATCTTGAAATAAAAATCTCTCAGAAAAAATACAGACCCCACATTAATTCCTTCCCATTAATTCTCACAGGCTCTGTGTCACTTCATTTTCTCTGTGTTAGAATTTAGCATTCTGTAAATTTATAGCAAGAGTTATGTACTGATATTTTTAGGCATTTACTGCATCATTTTCAACTCTGTGTAGTATAAGCCTGTCTATGTGTATGTACAGAAAATAGTATCAGAAATAAATATGGCATCAAATATTATTTCAAACATCCATATAAAAACCCTTCTTTCTTCCCCTAGGGTCCTTTTCCTTGCCAGCCATCTTCTTTTTCCTCTCTCCCCTTTTCACAACTCTATCCATTTGACTTCCCCAGCTTTTGTCAGCCTTTTCTTTTCCTTCCCTCCCTTATGTCTTTTATTCACTCTTACTCTCTTCTCTGGTCCTTCAAATTTGCTTTTGGTTGAAGTGTTCTTAACACTATTTGAGTAAATACAAGCTGAATGCATACCACAGGCACTAACTACTTCTATTTTGCTGCAGTAAACAATACTTTGCTTTTTCACTGCTTCTGCTGCTTAGAACAATGTATTGTGCTCAGATTATACTCACTTCATATTGCTTCAGTTAATAGAAAGCAATTTCATATTGATTGCAGAATCTTCAGAAGAATGTTTGAGCAGAGAAGATATAAACCCAATCTAACAGGGTGAAAAAATAAAGAGTCTATCCTTATAACAGTACACACTGCGTGTGTACATGAAGTAAGAGGTTATAGTTTTAAGAGCTCAGACATACGAAGAGCGGGGAAAATTTTTTTTTTTTTGCACATATGGTAGAGGCTAAATATCCTAATGAATTCAGCTCCCACTTCATCAATTAAATAAAGGAACAGTCTTAGTATATCCTGATATAAGCCAAATTTTCCTCAAAGCCTCTCTTCCCCTGGTCTTCTCCTTCCTCTTTGACTGGCCTCTGGATACCAAAACAAGTAGGAGAAGGAGGAGAAAGCAAATGTGAGGGACAAGCATGGAAGTATCACTGTTGGTTTATTCAGAGGTTCCCAGAAATGGCTTTTTCTGGGCACAGATAAAGTTAGGATAACTCAGACCTTAACTTATGAAAGAAATATTTAAAATCATTTTGAAATTGTCCTGTTAACGTCTGTGTTTGACAGAATGGAGAAGAAAGCACTTTAGCTCTGATTAATCTGTTATCAGTTATGGGAATATTAAGCCTATGGATGCTGACTCCACCCAGGGGATAACTTCTCCACTGAAATCAAGTCTTATTGGTAAAAAAAAAAAAAGATACACACATACCTCTGCTGGCACATATATGGAAGAAAGGTTGATGAATTAAAAGAACTGAGAACAAACGTGAGGAGATATAAAGGAATTTAAATAATTGATTTGAAAACATATGGTATGTTTATCATTCCTAACCTTCTTTGTACTGTACAGCAGCAGGATGAACTCTTCTTGACAATGATAATAATGATAATGTCAGTTTGGTGTTAGCCCAGGTCCTGCACTATCAAAGCATTTTATCTGTATATTTTCTTTTTTCATTATTACAGGGGTTGCTGCAAAGAATGCTTTTATTTGTAAATATTCTTATCCATTCCCTCTCCATCAGAATTCATTTTATTTAAACTACACTTAGGAGAATTTGGAAGACTTTCTTCTCCATATAGACAGGGAAAAGGTCCCTTTCCCTCTTAAGCTATACTTAGGTCTTTTTAGATACAGAGGAGGAAGTCCAGAATGATGACAAATGATAATAATTATGATAAAGATAGATTCTTTGCTCATTTAAAGCTAATCCAAGAAGCATAAACCATAAGCAGATTTGAACCTGCATAGAAAACAATTGTTCCTTTGCCCATCTGTTTGTCTCTTCCAAGCACATGCTTATTCAAGTCATGAATACTTCAGCAAAATAGCTTTATTTGCTTCACTTCATCCAGTGTGGTCTCTCCCACACCCATGGATTATTTGCTGATATAGTTTCCTTTGGAGGAACATTCCATAAAAGCTTGACATGTTGTCTCTTGGTGGTGATGCAAACCCAAATGCTGCTGCTCTTTAGAATGCACATTTTAATATTAATCTTATTATCACCATCTATGATTTATTCTTGGCAGAACCAGAAGGCCTCCCTGCCCACTCCAGGGTAAACAGCCAAAATTTCTGTCTGATTTAATACTGAAATAAGGCTAGTTCCAGAGAAACTGATGATTCCTCTCTTGCCATTTGAAAGAGATCAGGGACGGGGGAAAAGAATACACCGTTTTTCTTCAATTTTCCCCTTTACATCACCCTTGCACATTAAAAAGTGCAGAACAGCCAGTGACTGGCTCCTTGTGAACTGACTGTGATACTATTTCACATAGATGCTTGCAAGAGGTGCTCAAACATCTGCTCATTTTCCCCTCATGTTTTTCATTTTGCTCAACTTCATCAGTGAGGGGTAAGACACCTTAGGCTGGTCATGATGCAACACCTCCCACAATGTAAAAAGTATCATTCAAGAAAGTAAAAATTACTTTGGCTTTAAGAACATAATGTAACTTACGTTAGCTTCATTTGAACTGTGAAAACTCCTGTATTTATTCGCTCTATATACACTTTTTTTTTCCTTAAAATGCACTAGATGGCATGGAGGTGTTTATGAGAGATTTGTGGCTGTGGAGAGCAATATTTTTGTGCAAACTTCATGGAAGTTGAAAGATCATAGTGATTGTCAGCCTAAAAATAAATTAATTTTTAGTTTTGAATTGGGCTCTAGTACAAAACTATCTCCTGGGTCACCTGTTTGTTTCTTCCAGTAGAGTAATACTACAAAAAGGAGCACTGATCACAATTCTTGCAGTAGAGACCAGAAGGAGAAGAATGATCATGAAAATTAAATTATTTTCACATTCCTACAGTCTGTGTAGTCACCTGTATAAAGGTAGAAACAAAGAACATCTTTGTAGAAGCACCAAAATATAAGTCTGTATTTACTTGTTTTACACGGAAAAATAGCATTATCACACCTCTGTAATTAAACCTTTATTAAAAGATAGTTCTGTAGGCATGAGGTAACAGTTTAGAAAGAGGTTCATAAAGCCCTGTGGCAAGACTGAAGTAGAGCATTCCTGTTCTCTGAGGGCAGGAATGGTCAGGGCATGGTAGCAGAGCACCACAGAGGTGAATGAAACCTCTCTGGTGAGCAGCACCAAAGCAGTGCTCACCACTTCATGTCTGTCCTGACATATTCCATTCAAACCTGCTCAGCTCATCTGGTGCTTTTCACAAACATTACAGAAAACTACCAGTTTTGCTTCTCGTAAATCACATACTTTTTTTCAAAATTTTCGCCCACTGTTTTTCAAAAATAAGCAAAATAAAAAGACTGCTAGTGCTTGTGTCTTCTCTGTCAATTACACAGTTAAAATTCAAACTATTTTAGCTACTTCAAGTTAAATCTCACTTTTCTTTGAACAATGGAGTTGAATTTTTCCAAGCACAACAGCAAGCCCTTCTCTTTGTAACCCTTGGAGTTCCATTTCACTTTTTTCTAGTTGTACTACAAGGGCAGCACATAATTGTACCCAGAATTACACACACACTTTTCTTCACTTCCAAATTATTCAATTCTACCTGAAAATGGGAATTCCTTTTATATTGGCCCCAAAAAGACAATATTCATGTTGCAATGAAAAGTCCATTTTTCTTGTGTATTGCCATTCCTTGGGATTATCCAGTTCTTCCTGTATGAAATCTTTGCTCTCCTATATACTGCCAACAGCACTTAACATCATGAAGAGTTGCCACTGTCATGGTCCCTGTGTGGAGAATATTAATGAAATAGTGAAAGAAAATCCTCAGGAGTGATCCTAAGGGAACTTAATTTGTAAACTTCTTCAGCTCCAAGACCAAAATTTTTGAAAATTTTTTATTGATCTCAAATTTCAGTATCTTCTTAAACAAAGTTAATTTTCTGGATAGCACCATTTCAAAGTCATTACAAAAGTCCCCACAGAGTAAAATTTAATATTTTCCTTGTCTATGAAATCAGTTAAAATCCTAATTTAATGAAAATATCAGGTTATCTGATGTGACCATACTTTAATAAACACATGCAGTGCTATATCCTCTTTTTTTATTTGCTCTCATATTTCAGTTACTGTTTCAAGAAATAATCATATTGAGGGAAATCACTGTAGCAGATTAAGAATTTGATAGGTGAACGTGAACCAAGTCACTTCAAATCATTTGGCTTCTTATCCCAAGCTAGGGATCATAGATGAGAAGAGTTTTCTAAAGAGGGATGGTAGAAACTCCAGAATTTTAAAAGTTAGCTCATGGCAAGACTATTGTTGGTTCCTTTCCATGTTGCACATTTTTTCCAATCTGGGTATTGTTAGCTGGGTAACACAGTCAAATTAGGAACGCAGTAGTGATACTTAGCAAAAGAGAGATACCTTGTTAAAATACTAAATAGACAGTCTTAAAACTGGGTGGTTATTATTGATATTGTCACCTGGGAGGCACTTCTGTGAAACATCCTGATGACAAAACAGCACTCCATAGCCAGTGCCTGTGTGTGAGGAATGGCAGCAGGTGGCAAAGGAGTAAAGAGAGTGAGACAACGGCGTGCTGGGCGTGCTGTGGAAAAGCAAGATACAACAATAAGGTGTTTGCTTGTTCTAGGAACAAGGAAAAGCAAGATTTGCAGCAGAGTAAGGGAGAAAAGAAGGAAAGTAAATTTTTTTAGGGGTAAAATCCCTCCTGCACTATAGGAATTGTAGTGTCAGTTTGGGAGCTGTAGTGGCAGCCTGGCTTTTCCCTTGCTTTGAGAGCTGCGTGCCAGCGCCGTGGCTGCTCTGTGCCCGCCTGTCTGTGGTGGGAGCGAGAGCTTAGAGAGGGATGAAACAATTTCTTCAAAAGTTTATCAGGTAAGACGCTGCTGAAGCACCCAAAAGTTTATCTGTTTTTACTTAAGACCATTAATTTCTAACATCCATGAACTATAAAAGCAAACTTCAGGAGAATTCCCACCACTGAAACAAAGTGGAAAGAGAATTCCGTCAGGTATTACAAGAAAACAATTACTGTTTCTATTTTTCTTCACTATTGAAGGAAAGCAAGTGTAACTCTAGCTAACACTTCAAAGACAACAAATCTCAGAGGGAAAATTGCCAGAACTCTGCTCACTATCATATTAGTAAATCCTTGCAAATCTTTCAAGGTGTAAAGACACAGTCTTTAAACAATTAAGGTCATTTATGAACTTAGATAGTGGCAAATCTCTGTTTGTTTTTTTTTAAGGAGAAAAAGGTCTCCAGAAGAACTTCAAATTCATTTGAACCAGACTCTACATGTCAATTTTTGCTTTCTATTTCTATTGGTAAAAGTATAATAATGAGATCAAGGCTAAGGTTTGAAAAATAAGAATATCATAATCATAACAAATAACATCATTACAATTCTCAGAATTTATTAAACTATGTTTGAGAAGTGATGATAGCAACAAAGTCGGGTTTATGCAGTAGGAAAAGAAGTATAAGTTTTAGGAGATTTTTAGACTTTCATCAGAAGGAAGAAAAAGTTAACAAATTGCATCCAGAATAGATTTTTTTAAAATATATTTTTAATGACAATGCTTTTTAGGATTCCTGCAATTTGGCTATACCCACAAGATGATTTAACTTAAAATGTAGTTATTTCTCTTTTTATCCACTAAGAAATCCCATTAACCTTGAGCTTGCAATGTCAAAACAATGGTGGTGAAATCTGCAGTTTTCACTTCTAAAAACATTTAGTAAAAAAATATGGCTGAAAGCATTCTGCAGAGAATGTAGGGGGAGCTAATGGAAAATAATATGACAGATCAACACAAGGACTTTAGAAAGAGACCACTTGTCTGCCAACATCATTGTCACAGTTGCCTCTTTTTTTAATAAATTCTAAAAAATAAAAAGTAAGAAGCATTAAACTTCAGTCAGAAGGATTCCATACTTTAAATTAGGCCATAAATATGATTTAATATAGGATCATCTTACCTTTTTAATACAAATGTTTTAAACCTTATTTTATGCTCCACATGAATTATACATCTGCAGTTCATATCATTTATAAATGATGTGGCCTTTAAGGAATTTGACAATGGACTGATCTAAGATCAAGGGGAAGTTCTCCAGAATGCTTTTAAGAATAAACATCAATCTGACAGTATCATTTTTTAGGCATTTTGAAGTGAAGTATCAATTTTATCAGATAATTATCTGCTGGAGGTCAGTGTATGTCAGTTCCAAATCATTGTCTATTAGAGATATAATGCAGAGAAGTATATATGTACTGGACAGATTTTCCCTGCATATTTATAACTAAGTAGTCCTTCAGGCTTCAGGAAGATTACACAGGTAAAAAAAAGATATTTAACCTGCTCTCCCGAGCCAGACAAGATTCATAGCTTGAACAAAAGCTGAGGTATCCTGTTATGGTACTATCCTAACAGGGATAAATTAGTGAAAAAGGATTAATTTAGTCATGGCCAATATGACTAATGCTTGTATTTTCCAGCATAAATATATAAAAGCTAAATATACCAGAAATCACAGAAAAATATTGGTAAAGCTTATTTGAATTTGCTTTGTCTTAACTATGACTTTTAATTCTTCTAAGGTACTACTTATTTCCTTTAAATGAATTTTATTCCAGATCTTAATGTCATTCCTTATTAAGAATCAAATTTGACCTGTTTCACTATAAAGATCTGGAGTTTCGGTCTCACCATAATTCATGAATATAAACAAAAGCTATAAAAGTGTAAAGTGTAATATTACGTCATGCAATTCTTTTACAGGGAGATCTCCAGAAGCAAATTTCAAATTCATTTGAACCAGACTCCATATGACAATTTTTACTTCCTGTAAGCAAAATTTTCATAACAATGTTAAAATCCTCATAATTACTAAAAAAAAATTTAGTGTGTTCTTCACGGGATGGAAATTCAGACTTCCCAGGATCTGGCAATGGAGTGCTGGGGTCTGTTAACCTCTATCCAAGGCCAACTGACACTGAGTGCTGTGGCCTCTGCAACCAGCAGAAAGTAACAGGCAAAATTTTAAATATAGATTTTTTAACTTGCAAAGCAGAACAGGAGGATGGATTCTGCACCTGTTACAATCTCTGTGAGTGACCATGGGCCTTTGGACATCCCAACTGCTCTTGGAGGGTGCTTCCCTTCTCTGTGTGGCTTGGATGCCTTTGTGGAATCTCTGGTCTTTTTAGACCCTGAGGACTGATGGAGTGTGAGAGCACCCCTATAATTGAGGTAATAAATGCAATCACTCTCTCATCATATTGCTCTATAAGAGAAAGGATCTAGAGGATTCAGCTGGGAACCTGGCAAGCTCCAGGAAGATCTTCCACCAGTGAATGTGCCCAAATGGAAATATCCACCAACTGCAGCTGCACAGGGCTCATTATAAGATAAAAAGCTATGAATTATCTTTCAGAACTAAAAACCCATTTGCTGAGAGGCTTCTCTCTATGAGATTCTTAGGGGATTTATGATTTTCTGAGAAATAAATGTTCTCACTGAATAGCTTCTATATTTAACACTGCAAGAGAAGTATGGAGCAAAGGAAAAACACTGTCTTAAAAAACAAACAAACAAACAAAACCCTCATGTAAAACTTTAGTCGCTGGGCTCTTTCCTTGTCTTTTATATTTGATTAGCATAAAATAATTGCAGACAAAGTCTTCCCTGCCCTACATGCCAGTCAGGCTTCCACTGCCTCCTGCCACACCAGGAAAGTAAATGCTCATCTAACACAGGAGTTTGGAGCTTTGCACAGCGCCACTGAGAGAGATGTTGTAGCCCTAGGTGCAGGTAACACCAGATTAGGTCCTTTCTGGCTATTATGTGTTTTAATTCCAGTAGGGCCCATCATGAAAATTATTTTAGACCCACAGAAAGCAGATGTAATGCACATGACCTTTCCACTGCAGGTTGGCTTCACCAAGCCACAGTGGTGGCAGAGATGCCAATACATGGAGAATCCTGCTTTAGCCTTCCTCAAACCTTTAATCCTCAAAGATAGGAGACACAACAGTAGAAAAAGATCAAATTCCTTTGCTTCAAAACCACAGTATCCAGAGAGATAGCCCAGTGCATAACAAACTATATTTTATCCTTCTGTCTGGCTTTTTTTTCTTTTTCCCTTTACTGCAGGGTGTTTGTTACTTATCCCAGAGAGCTGGGAACCCATTAATGAGTGAGCCCTTGTGTTACAATTATAGATGAGCTATTGTCCCCATTTCACAGTTGGAAAAATAAGAGCACAAAAAGAGCAAATGACTTTCCCAGTTGCAGAGCATGCATATCTGTGGCAAAGCTGGGCGAGTTCATGGACTATCCCTCTGCTTGAGCCACCATCCTACGCCCTATCCCTCCCCAGGACTCATTCTGTCCTCATGAATGGTAAAAACCAGACAGAAGTTCCTGAGAACAGACACGTCTAAAAAAAGTCTTTGGCACTGATTAAAAATGGCCTTGAAGCTTTAAAAAGGCAGTCTGTGGCTCTGGAGATGTGTAATGGGTTTTTAAGCTCCATTTTTAGTTTCTGTGGTTATGCAGCAAGATTTTAAGTACTCGACCAGCCCAATGCATCTGGCTGCTCCTGCCGGCGATGGTAGCAGCGGCCTCTGTTTACACACGCTGTGCTCATCAACAAAATTCTGCAGCTGACGAGCAGCAAGCCTGGGATTCGTTTCACTTGGGCTCTGATCTACAGCATTTGAAGATGAGCAGCTCCTTTCAAGATATTTGCAAATCTTGGGAGAGTCTGATTGCAGCATGACACCGACATTAGGCTGATTATCACTTGTCTGAGGAAGCACAGTTTCCATGAGCACACCGGCTTTTCTCCTGCTGTCTACTGAGCTACACACCAGCACGCAGTGCTACTGCAAAGCCCCAGCCACAGTGCTGAAACAGAAAAGGATCTGTTTTTTCTGTAAATGCTAATAATTTGCCAAGAAGATTCCAGGGACAGTGTTGCTGTGAATCTCAGATTAAAAAAAAACCAAAAAAAACTAAACAAAAGGCAAAACAAAAAACCAACAACAAAAAACCAAAAAAACCTAAAAGCCACACCAAAAAACCCCAGCCTGGCTATATCTACTTCCTCTCTGACTTATTCAGTATATTTGAGTAGGTACAGGAAATCTATTTCACTTAAATAGTATATTCATTATACTTTAGTGTCGCAGGTAGAAAGGAAATAAAGGAGAATAATATCTTTGAAAATGACATAACAATAGTTTTCTTCATTATTTTATTTTTGCTTCTTCATTTTTCACTGTTTCAGCCCCCAACACCCACATTTTTTTATATAACAGAAATACATGAGATAAAACAATCCCAGACTTTCAGTCTGGAATGACTGGATTGGGATAAAGAGGTAACCTTTGTGAGGTAGCACGTACAGGCCATCTGTACAGGAAGTCACATGAAGTCATGCTCAGAGCAAACACCCAGTTCCACTACATCATTCAGCTACTCCTTGGGAACACTGAGCAACCCAAGTGTATCTGAATGAAAACCAGGAAAGTTCAGTCTCTGCTCCCCTCCCCAGGATCTTATAGACTACTCTTTACAATTGCTGGTCTCTGGAGGGAAGCAAAGTTGCTATAAATTATCAGAAAAAATAAGATAAATGTGTGTTCTATGCATAACCACAGTCCCTACTCACACTTCTGCTCTCTGCACGTGCCTTAAATCCACATTGAGGTTGCCCTCATTCAGACTCTTCAAATGAAGGCAAGAAACTGGAGGGGACCTGGACTTCCTCAATATCTGATCATATTTTGACAGTTGTGTGGACTTTCTGCCAAGCACAGTGGAAAGGTTAAATGGTAAATGAGCCAAAGTCCTACAGGCATCTGACAGGAGCCTCTGGAAAAGAACTGCCTTCCTGCACCTCAGCAGCTGAGCTAACAGAGACATTTATTTTCACTAGAGCATGTTGCCACAACTCTCTGTTTATTTTAGCATTGTCAAATTTCCAGTGAATCCTTTGGGGATATACTCTACATGTAACTTTCATTGACTTCAGATAAAGTATGAATTGGGACAGGAGAAAAGCAAATTCTTACCGAAAAAAATTTGGGATCTTCGTGCATGATTGCAAGCATTTGTCCACGTTGTTAGTCCTAAAAAACTGAAAAGTAATTTTCAGAAATAAAACAAACAACCAACACAATGAATAGAAGCTGTATAAACTGGTGGTGACTTTCTCAATTCATGATCTTAAGAGATATTTTGGTCTTTTGTGATGCCTGCTTGCTAACGATATAAACAATAAAGGAAGACAAGAATCATTGATGAGAAGAAAAAAATTCTAGAAACAAAAGAAAAAAGGAAAAGTCATTACTTTTATCCTTATTCAAACATTATTCTGAAAGAAACACTGATTAAAGGAAAATAAATGTCTGAGAGCACGTACCATCACACACAGGAAAAAGCACAAAAATACTTTCAGAGAGTCTTGATAGACCCCGGGGTACGTGTCCTCTGCTTAAGTCTCCTGAAATCCCTAAGAATCAGAAGGGAAATTGAAAGATAGTTCGTATTCTCTTAGGACCACTTGGGAACTGGATCTAGCTTTTGCACATAAGATTAAATAAAACACCAGTGCTGTTTACTAAACCTTTTAATTAATCCATAAAATGTGTTTTTATTTCTGTTCTTGCATATAACTTACAGCTGGGACGTCACAAGCACAGTCTCTATCTGCTGTAGACATATTTATTTCCTAAGCAGTTTCAGTTTCTCTCTTTCTTCAAGTGGCTTTCCCAAATGTCACTTTTATAGCTGTACTCTTGCACAAAGTAAGCTTATGCCACTAACCTGCAGTGCCTTTGTTCCTGGTTGCCTTCTTTCCCTAAATAAAACAAATTAAATGCATAAAACCCCTGGATTTCCTTTCATAAAAATGATTTATTTATTTATTTATTTAGTTAGTTAGTTAGTTGTTCTTGTTGATGGAATTTGGAGTAAATTGTAACTCACCACTGACTTATTTCTGTGACCTGATGGTTTTCCAAGACAATCCAGCAATAACTAGGACATAAAATGGAATGTATTCCAGTCAGAGGCTTACTTTTATAGGTTGCCTTTTCACATTATGCTCTCCCCATGTTTTCTACATTTTCTGCAGTGTCAGTCTCTACCTAATTTTTAGCATCTCTTGCAAACAGCCCTGAACAGTCTTTTATGCTCCTGCTTCTAACAAAGAACTCTGAATGAAGAGAAACCAGAAAATATTTATTGATTCATCTTGATCACCCCCAAGATGCCTCTTCAATATTTCCAAGGTGTCTCTGTCCCACAGAACAGAAGCAACAAACCAAAGGTCTGTTAAATTTGGAGGTAAGAGCAGCATTTTCATTTACCTGTTCTTCAGTAGAAACAGGACATCGAGTCTGAGGAACTTGTAATGCATCGTGATAAACAAAGAAATATTATTTTCTCAAATACAGTCAGTCACAGAAACAAATACAACATGATTTTTTTAAATTAATGTTTATTTTAATTGTGAAAATGACAGGAATATATATGACGTGTTGGCATCTAGCACATTTTAGGAATAAGGCACCAAAATATACATAGAAATACCTTTCAAAATTATTTTTTGTATAAGTGTTAACTTGTGTACGAATCCATTTGCCCAACAGCTACCCTCCTGAAAAGAGACCACCATCAGAACAGTCTATATAAATGATTATCTGGCTTTCAAAATAGAAATGCAAGAAAAAAAAGGCTAAAATATTTTTCTATTTTTCTTAAATTTCTTCAATCTCTTCTCTTAGGAGATCATTATAAAAATATTTCAAGAAAAGCACTCAAAATGACAGTGCTGGTAATTTTTCAGGTAATCCCAGATTCCTATTAGAGGATAATTTGATAACTAGAAATAATTGTGAACATTTTATACACATATTTATACTTATATTTATCAGATAAATATAACTATATTTAAACCAAACTGCTCCATGCAAAGTGTGAATACAAAAATGGAAATTTTCACATTAGGAGAGAGAGTAGAAAGAGGCCAGAATATGCCCTAACAATTGTTGCAAATTAAAGATTGCTTCTATCTGCAACAGTCATTTACAATAGCAACTATGAAAATATTCACTATTCTTTCTTCAGCCTAATTAGTTGTATTTCAGTAATCTCCAGCTTTAGTGTCCCAGTGAATTAATACAAGGTTGACAGCAGCAGGAGAGATTTTAATGGCGACTGCTAAGCATAAAACATAAAACAAGGGGAACAGAGAGTAAGAACAATAAGCAGATACAGACCTGGTGCTGGTGTTTCAGCTCCCCATAAAGTCCACATCTTTCTAGAGACACGTTTGAAACCAAAACCTTTTGGCAAGATGACTGCCTTTGGCATTCTCTCATTTGGACTCTTTTGGTCTGGTATTCAGCAAATTAACAAACCCTTCCTAAGCAGCCCAACAAAAGGATGTTCCATCTTTGGGACCTGGCTGGAGAGGACCTGCAGCTCCTGCACAGCTCCTTAGACCTGTTCTGCAGCTTGCCATCACATTTTCCTTGCACATTTCTGCTTATGCCTCAATAGTTGTGTGTTTTCACAGGTACAAAATACAAGGGCCCGTCTCTCTTCTGTCAATTTTGCATGAATAATCTCATTGTTGGTCAGCAAAACCTCATTGCCTTCACAGTCCATTCAGTATGGGGGAAAAAGAAAATCAAATGCCAAAAAAAATGAAGGAAAGAAAGATCAGTGAAATCTTTCCTCTGACTTCAGTGAGCTTTGAGCTCCCAGAAAACTACTGGTAAGAGAAGAGGAAATTGCCTCAAGCTGCACCAGGAGAGGGTCAGGTTGGACATCAGAAGGAACGTCTACGTAGAAAGGGCTATTAAACTTCAGAATGGACTTCCCAGGGAGATGATGAACCTCTCTAGGGATGTTGACTGCAAGAAAACACCTGGAGGGAGCAGTTGGTGCCATGGTCTGGTTGATAAAGTGGTGTTTGATCAAAGATTGGACTCAATAATCTTAGAAATGTTTTCTAACCTAAATGATTCTGCGATTCTATGAATCAGGTCCGCAAATGCACGAAAGAAATAATAGACCCAATACTTAAATTTTAAATCTACTAAACAACTAATTAAAAGAATCTAATGTAATTTCTCTGATACATGCAATGAAGAGCCACAAATAGTAGAGGTGCAAATATAAAGATAGTTACTCTCTCTGTGCTACCATTCTCTGAGCTACCATTGGCTCCCACTGTTAGTTGGAAGGATCAATGCAGATATTTCTGATTTGAGAGGTACAGCATGTTTCAAGACAGTTGTAAGTAGTAGATAACATATTTTTATGATGCTATTACTTGTTTCCTTAGGTACTCATATACATTTATCCTCAGCTGACTTAAAGAAACAAATAAAACAAACAAAAAACCAGAACATCTAAACCAACAAAAAAAAATGGCCCAAAGACAAACCAAAAAACCCCTCACTAGACTCAACAACCAAAACCATTCAGACCTCTTAAAACAACAAAAACATCCATTAATATATGTAACACTTCCCTTAAAATCTCTCTCATAAATTGTTCTGCCAAATACCTATATCCCAAATCCTCTGCAGGAGAATTTAAATCTAAGTTGTCAATTCAAACTTTTTGTTTGCACTAGTACTACGAAATAAAACTGTGTTGGGATACACTTTAAGAAAAACAAAACAACCCTTTGCATCCATGAAATGCCTGTCTGAAATCAAAATAAACTTCCAGAATTGATGGAAAAGAGAAATAAGAAATAAAGGGGTTTGACTAAGAGATGGTTAGCATCTTATTTAAAAATTAATGTAAGTGATGTTGCAGCATAAAACACCTCACAGGTTTATGTCATGTTCCAAACCCAGCATTAGAATCTAGCTACAGTTGCTCTGAGAAGCTGAAATCCTCACAAACAGAGTACTTTAAGCAACTGCATATGGAAACTTTGTGCAACAGTCAGGGATGCATAGGCAAATCAGAGAGACGAAGGGATCAGCATGCCACATTGCTGAAGTCTTGGTAAGGAGCCCACGTAAATCTTCAGAGCATAACAAATAGCTTAATTGGCAAAGCTTTACAATAAGCAGCAAATCATTATTTCTTTACTCAGCATTTGTTTGTAAAACAATGCGCTGTATTTTTTTGGCATTCATGTGATGGTTACGCTCACATGCAGCAGGAATTTTGTTGCCCTTTAGTGTAAGAAAAGGGGGAAAAGTGAAGAAAAGTAGGAAAGGAAAGTCAGACATCCCCAGATGAATCCCTGCTGTGCTTACACTCTCAGCACATCTCAATGGAAAAATATTCAGTAGGTTACATTAGTGAATTAAAGCCAGGTGAAGTTTGTAATGAGTCAGGATAATTATGGCAGAATTCTTCCAAGTGAAAGGCCTTGGAGGCTGCTGGCTCATGTGACACAACAGGTGCTTCAGAGCAAGTAGACTGATGATTTTCTTTGACTTTCCACTGTTTTCCAAACTTTATTTCTAAAGTTTTCTCCCCAGGTAATTTTCCCTTTTTTATTGTTAATTTTAAAGACACTGTTCAGTGAAGTTTCATGGAACTATTAATTCTCAAGAGGAAATCAGAAGAGAAACAATCAGAAAGCAGAAAAAAGGTCAAGCCTGTGAGCATTTTTATTTACATACAAGTTCTTGTCTGAGTGAAAACCCCAACAATGTGAGCTCACCCCAAAAGACAGGTACACATTCATGTTATCTGCAAGGCAGCAACACAGCAGCAGAAAAAACTTAGACAATAAACCATGCCAATGTTTATTCATACCAAAAAATAACATCAACTGCTAGTCAAGACAAATGCAAATGTGTTTCTGGTGTGCCTTCCCAATTCTCTCTGCCAGGTATAGCTTGCAGACAAGACTACTTTAAAGAGCATTTTTAGAGCACTACTAATTGTTTTACTGGAGCTATTTTCGGTCTCTATGAAAATGCTCCTTCACCAAACAATCTGCATATGGCAAAGACACAAATGCATAGATAAAAAGTATCTTTAAAGATGTATTAGAAACAGCCAACATCTCATGAACTGTGATAATTAAAGCAAAACATCCTCCATGACAGTTCCAATTTCTGGGCTTTTCCACAGCTTTATGGTAACCAAACAGGAGCCTTAAACAAGCAGCAAGATGGTGTTTCAAATATATTTTTTTTACAACATTTAGGCCTCAACTTTCCAAACCTATCAATAACCTACCATCACACTCTTTTTGATACATTTGAGTTTTTTTAATACATATTCTCATCAGAGTATTAATAACAAAATGGAGCCTTTTGAAGTTTTTGATGCCCATTTGGTTTTAACAGCAACACTGTGAATCAAAAACAACTAAGGTGAAGTATAGCACCACAAATGCATTTAGCTCCCTCAAATTAACAGCCACTTGAAATCTCTGTATCTCCTAAAGGCCGTTTCTAGGAGATGTGGATCATAGAGAAGAAACAACAAAGTTTTGAGAATTAAACTTTCAAAACACTCTAGACAGTGTAAACGAAGAATTAGTATAGATCTTTGACAGAGTGGTCGGATAAATTATTGAGTGGATAGTGGATCTGCTGATTGTGTAAGATATCACTTGGGCACTATCTTTGCTGCCTGATTTGTCCTTAAGAATTTCTAATCTCTGTGGATTTCTGGAATGCATATTGAAATATATGAAGAAATCACCCTGAAATCTATGTTAACTGGACTTTTTTATGGGTTCATATGTTTGATTTTATATGTGCAAATAGGTAGGCAATGCTGGTTCCCTTCTACCAGACAATCAAGCTACATGAGAAAAGGCATTGCTACTGCTGTAAGATTATTCTTTAGAGAAGTTGAA
This sequence comes from Thryothorus ludovicianus, assembly GCA_013397245.1. Lineage (NCBI taxonomy): Eukaryota > Metazoa > Chordata > Aves > Passeriformes > Certhiidae > Thryothorus > Thryothorus ludovicianus. The sequence continues at coordinate 122,229 of VZTB01018175.1, forward strand.
GTAAAACAAGACAGTAAGTACTTACTGTCAGAAGTGTTACAGGTAGACAGGACAGTTAAAGAATGAAAGCTCAAAACATCCCGTGCTTCATAACCTTTATTAATGAAGCAGCTGAAATAGAAAAAAAAAATAAATATGAGGGCAAATTTAATATAAATTTAATTATTATTTATAAATACATAACTTCAGTGGCTTTTAGTCTAGTTTTAGTATAAAATAGAAAAAAAACAAAACTGAATTTGGGCTTAAGTTTGAAAAACTGCGTCAAGGTCTTATTTGAGTTTTAGTGGTTAAAAAGCAATAACTTAACAGAATTGGTAGAACAGGACTTCTTTCTAATTTATTTGTGAAAAAATGTTAAAAAAAGAAGAAAGCAAAAACTCTTATGATACCTGTATTTCTAACTGTCAGCTTCTCAGAAATATTATACAGACTTTTTCTGCATTTTATACTACATGTAGAAATAAAGACCAAGGTACGCAGAAATTTGTTTTTCCACACCTAAAAATATTAAGACTTACCCAAAATATACAGATGTGAAGTGAAAACCAAATAACCTATTCACCTTTGTATTATAAGAACATACATAAGTCTAATCCATTTCTAAGTGACAGCAGTGGGTTAGCCTCTGATTTTATGCCCACTAATTCAATGTACCACTATATTTTGGGGAAACTGTAAAGCAGTAGGAAATTGAGGGGATAAAAAATGACGCTCCTGGGAACTTGTTATCACTGGAGATCCCAGGCCCATGTGAGATTAGTGCAGCTGGAAAAATCAAGACAAACAACTGCACAACTTTACACTGTTGTGATTGTCACTATTCTCAGAAGTGATAAAGAAAAGTGAGGTTGTGTGATAGTATTTCTCTGAAGCCCTGAAACCTGCAGTTATAACAGGTGAGCAAGGGGTTCAGAGCAAGAGAGTGTAAAAAGAAATCATACCCAAGTAAAAGTAGAAGTGACAAAAAAAAAATTGAAATAACAAGTTTTCCTGCCCTTGGTTTGCTCCATGGTGGTGTAGAGCACTTTGCAAAGGCCAGGGCTTTGTATTGGTCTTGAGGGAGGGAATTCTGTGAGGGCACTGGTGCAAACAGAGTTAAATGACTGATTGGTGGAACTGAGCTGGAGGAGGTGTATGTGTGTGTGTCATTAAACCAATGCCAAAATTTCTAACCTAACTTTTAACTCCTTCTTCCCCCACAGACAGCCCACCTGCTACAACTTCTCCAAAACACATAATTGATTGCAGATTCTTCATGAAACTTCTGTCACAAGCCTGGGAACTATTAGCATCCCTACAATGCCTATATTCTAACTTTGAAACATGCCCTTTACTTCCATCCATCCCACTGCTCCAAGCTCCTCAGCTGCGTCACTGAACTGCTGATTCATGTCACAGATGGTGCTTTTAGCTAAAGGCTGCCTTTTACAACTGGGCAGAAAAATGCCTATGCAGAGACGTTGCTCAGTACACCTAGAACAGGATGAACTATTTAAAATAAAAACACACTTTTAAAGCTAGAGTCAACAGTATTTAATCGCTATGCAAATCTTGCCATATGTCCAGACATAAACCCAGACACTCATGTGCCTCCAGCCCTGTTGGTCATATGGTCAGCCTGGTTTCTGCCAAGTCTGTGGCACGGGTGTATTTTTTCAGGGCCCTGGAAGCTTCCCTTCTTTCGGATTAGAGCCATAACTGTTCGGGGATCCCAACAGTTTACAGGAGAACTGTCTATGCTCATGCCAAGTAAAAACCACTTCAGGCCAAACACTTTCGGTATTTTGCTGCCTGACATAGGCATTTGAAAATTTAATGAAATCTATTTGTGTGAAAATAAAACCAAGTTTCTTTGCTTTTTGCATAAGACCAACTTATTTGAGTTTTAGTGGTTAAAAAGCAATCACTTAACACAGCTGGTAAAACAGGACATATGACAGACATACGCCTTTAGCTCTCATTTTGGAACCTTAATTTCTCTATACTGCTTCAGAGGTTTCCCTCTTTTGTCCCCAGAATGGAAATTTCAAATATATAATGGAGTGGGAATAACTGAGAAATAATTGTAAAGCCGGTAGTGCTTGATATTTTTTTGAAAAAGCTATTTTTTTCTTTCTGCCACTGCAGCTCTTTCTGCCTGCTGGCCTGCATCCCCAGTGATGACAGTGCAGTTTCTTTGCCTTCAGGGTCCCTTTTGTCATTTAGGTTCAGAATTCACTAGAAGATGTAGACAACCAGGCCTTTCATTGATCTCTGCTAGACAACTGATGTGGTGACTCAGCGTCTGTGCCGAAATATCGCCTTAGCGATAAGCAATTAACATGATTAACTGCCCAAATTATCTTCAGGTAATTCTGAGCTCCTAGCATATGCCCCTTATACTTCTGCAAATGTTAGCTGCTGCATCTCCATGCTGCATTCATATTTCTCTGTCTGGCAATAGCTACGCACGTAGACTGCTAGATGGATATTCGCAGATAAAAGCAATGATGAACAAAACTGCGTCTCCCCCTGCTTTGGTATTCTGTGACATTCCCATCTCAGCAGACTGTGTCTGGCAGTCTCACAATGAGGCACTGCATGTGTCAGGGAGATGGATTATATCTGCAGTGTCTGAATTTCAACCCTGACTACACGAGTTCCTGCTTAACCTTACCTCGGGGATCTTGAATTTTGTGTCATTGAATTAGAGCAGCAAATATATATATTTTTATGCGCCCTCATTATGGCACATTGCAAACATTTAGTAGTGTGAGATAACAAAATTAAGGAAAACCATTTTTAACCTTTTTACACATTTGGCAAGTAACATGTTCACTCTTTATTATGAACTATGAAGCTCAAAATACTGCAATAACAGAGAAATAGTAATTTTTGGGGTTGTTTGCTTTGGATATTTGGGAGTTTAAAAAATAAAATCATGAATTCTTTTTTAGGGTCTTTAGGGTCTTTTAGAGTCTTTAGGCAGATCACACAGAAACTAGAAATAAATGGATTAGTGCACTCATTTCCACTGACTGAAATGCCGAAAAAACCCATAATGAAATAAATTGATTAATCTTGTCTCCTTCTATCTCATTAAAAACATTGGTGCCCCAGCTCACAGCTTAGCTGAAATTTATATATGGAATGTATTAAAAGAAACAAGGAAATGCCTGAAAATTTCAGTGTCTCCAAAATCAGGATGAAGCAAATAAAAAACAAAATCACACCAATGGGAGCTGCACACTATTTTTTCCATGAAAACTGCTTTCCGTGAAAAATTGCTAAACTTGGATCTTCACTGCCATAAATTGAGATCTAAATTGAACATGCAGGATTCATACTTTGCAATTCTTGAAAGCAGTTGTATGGGAAACTACTTTGGCCATTTGAGGTTAATTTGGTCCTTTCAAGTTATGACCTAAGACTGATGTTTTGAAAATATAAAGACTATAATATTATTTTTACCTATATACCTGACTATAATAATCTTGTTACCTTGAGTAGAGCAGTGAATGCAGATGAAAGGAAAAACTTAATTAAATCTGATAACATACACTTGCAGTTGGATATCTTCTACTGCTCACAATATTGAACATCGGACTGATTTCAGAATGAAAACATCGAGCTAAAATCCTTACAGGTAATTTTATTTTGCCACTATTTTCTCCTTTGTAAAATCACAATTAGCTTATTGCAGCAGCAGTTTTTAAAAGGTGCAATGCGACTTTTTCTGAGAGATGGCTACAATGATGCATTGGGAACACTTTTCATTTATCCTTAAAAACAGATGGGGTTTGGGGTTTAAAATACCATCTGGAAGAGTACAGGGCTCTGGTGACTACAGTACAACTGAAAAGGTTGGAGGGATTGGAGGACAAGGGATTTTAGGACTTAATTTAATTAATCTCAATACTTGCACTTCAGAAGCTCAGATTTAAAAATAATAAAAAATAACTCCCTGGTTCTATAGCAGTTCTTCCCTTTCATAGTCCTAAGTCAGAGAAAATAATATTAAAGAAAATCCTAACAATACAATAGGCTGGGAACACAGTGCTGTACATGCATCTCTCAGCATATTCACTCAGTATATCATTCCCTATACCAGAACAAGTTGTTAGGAAGAGAAACACCTATAAATGATTTATTATCAAAGATGTAGAACATAAAATATTTCAATTTTTACCCTTAAGCTTGGGTTGCAAAAAATGTTGATCCATCCTGAATCATCACATTTGAAAATGTAGAATTGAGGCAGTGCAATAAAGAAGCACTCTTAAAGATTTGCTTAAAGGGCCTCATGCTCTAAATTGTAGTTTCCATCTCATCTCAACTGAGGCAGAGCCCCTGGAGCTTTCTCATGCTAACACAGTGGTTTCATTGATCACCTTATTTTGCATTTCAACACCAATATAATAACTTAGTTTTCAAATTGTCCTTGTTTCTGTCACTGTTTCACGCTTCCTTTCCTTCTTCCTGCTGGAGATCCAGCTCTTACATATTGCACAACCCACAGCATTTCTCATGACTGCAGGTTCTGCATATCTTGGAAAGCAATAATCAGAATGACACATTCAAAAGTCTTCACTGACCTTATTTTAGAGACAGGTTTGAACAGTAGAGACAATTTGATACATTTGAAGATCAGTGACAGACTCACACTGTCACTGAGATTATTTTTGGCTGCCCCCATCCTCTGAATGGCATGAAAAGCTGCTTCCACAAGTCATTCCAAGTCTGACTATACTGCCTCAGGGTATACATTGCATTAGTAGTTAATACAGTTACTTCTGTTATGTAAACACTGTTGATGTTCTGTAAATTCACTATGGATCCTAAAGGCATTTAATACTGTCTGGTGCTTCTGGACCCAACAATATATATTGATAATGCCTTTGGAGTGATGTCTTTGGAAACTAGCAGCAATAGTTTTCTAGGAAGCTGTATTGGGATTCATGCTCACCTTGGGAAGTTCTGCACAAGCAATTTCTTGAGGTTTTTTTTCACCAGAAGGAAAAATTAGGATGTGAATGGCTGAGCACCAGTAAATCGTACCCACACTGTGAGGTGCAAATGCAGAAGATTTTTGTATGCGTAAAAACATGCCATTCTCTCCTCAATCAATAAAAATACATACAAACACATACAAATACACTGTGTCTGTGGAGACCTACTCCACAGCAACAATACATCTGTAGAAGGCTGAAACTAGCCCAGCCAGTCTAAAATAAGTAAAAGAAATTCAGTGTAATTCTTCATTATTTGAGGGCAAAGAGTAAGAAAAAAGTTGCACTCAAACAGCTAAAACTTAGTCTTGAAAGTGGAATGTTTCCTCTGTTATTTTATTATAGGATCTGATTTTATTCTTTTCTTCAAACTGATGCCAGGGATAGAATTTCAAGGCCTTCAATAAAAGCTTTTGGTTTTTTCATCGAGAATTTCTTCATCACTTTATCACTTACAGTAAGAAAAATGCATTATAACCAATGTCTGAAAGATGATACGGATTTTTCTCTTTAGATTCAATTTTTCACAAAATCATTGTTTAGATTTAAAATAGAGGACTATCTGAAAGCAGAAAATAACTAGTGAATTTCATGCATAGGAAATTGTACCTGTACTACTTTTGTAAGCCTTTAGAAGACTTCTAATCATCATAAGGATATTTTAGTATTCCCCCCCAACCCCAATTACTCCCTTGGAAAAGTCTGTCAGTTAGCACAATTGTGCCATAGGTCTGGCAGCATGGCTGGAAAAGTTAGCTGCTGGACTAGTTATATCAACAGATTCACCCCTGGGAATTAGGAAGAAAATTACTTTCAAGAATCGAACTTTTCATCTTCCCTTTAAATCTGAGCTAAAATCACACCACCATAATCTGGAAATTGTCAATTTGGCTTCTTAAGAAATAGAAAGAAAAAAATCCTTCAGATTTTGATCTAACTAAAGATGCATTTGTTGAAGTCAAATTTGCATTAACATATGATTCTACAAAGTCATTTAAACCTCAGAAGTTGGCAACATGTGTCCAGAGGCTGACTGAATTATGTTGCCATCAGTCAGATAACAGGCAAATAGCAAGAATTAAAAGACAGAAGTACTTAAAAACTTAAATGAAAAGAAAGAGGTTATCAGTCCTAGGAGTCACTTATTTGAACAGACAGTATGTAAACAGAGGAGGTCCACTTCCCCCCTTTGAATAATGAACTCTGAAAGTAAAGCTTGAAGGATTTTATCTGACAAGAACAAGGGAAAAACATTGCTCTTTCTCTTCATAGATTGCTTTGTCTTACAGTTCTATGAGCTCTGACTCCAAGTAAACCACAACAACCTGACAGTGTGATCTACGTCTAACAACCCATCATAACCAGAACAACCTTAAACAGATTGCTCAACAGCACAGAACTAGGGTTCAAACAACTGAATGCTCTCTGCATAACAGGTGAAATTCAGTCTCTCTAGTTACCAGTTATTTTTGACCATAACCAAAAATATTTCTGACTCAGAGCAGTGGAAGCTTAACAAGCTTCCTCTAAAAAGGATGTTCGAAACAAGTTGATGCTGAACTACAATGCTTCCAATAACTTAAAAACAAACTACTAAAAATTAAAGAGGGAGACCAGAAAAAAAGTTGAATTTCTAGATGTAGGAAGTAGCCATAATACCATCTTTTCCATAAAACAAAGTAATGGTTTGGAGAGTGAAAATGACACAGCAAGATGACAAAGTAGGAGGAGCATCCAAAAGTCCTGCCAATGTGCTGACAAGTTCACTTATTCACCTTTGTGTCATGAAGTTTCTGGGTTAGTAACCTTACTATCTTAGGAATGACAACTCTTAATCAAAGAACTTCCCCATAGGAGGAAAATATTAACATAAATAACTCAAATGGGTTTGACTCTGTTCCTACAGGTCAAACTCTTTGGAAAAATTCTCATCAGTCTTACACTTGAACCTCCAGTAAAGTAGATGAGTAAGCATAAAAGAGTAAGTGGAAGAAACAACTTTTTTAATTCTTGTATCTTCAGCTAAGTCTGTAAAGAAATCCTTTTAATAGAAGGAGGTTTGGCTGCATAGCTCAGGATATGGTCTTCAAAAAGCCTGAAGTATCTTTTAATAGTTAATGTGACTGTGTACATTAAGAGGACAAAAAAAAGACAAAAAATGAAAACGAGACAAAAAGTCCTTAAAAAAAGAACAAAATAAAAATTGGGAGCTCCAGCTCCTTTAAATCTATTTCAAGGAGGCTTACAGACACACAGTAAAAAATGAACAAGATTACTTTCATTGAAATTTTTCTAGCTCTTCACAGTGTTAAAGCAGGCTGGGCTTTATCTCATTGAGTCTTTGAACTGCACTTATTTCTCATGTTACTCCTTTCACACCACACAAGCAGGATTCAAAGGTTTCCTTTGCCTATTCTTCTGGTTTTGCAAGGAATGTGATACCATGAATTATTCTGGTGCAGCATAACTCATGAGATGCTGAATGAGTATCTCATTCTGAGCCAACTTTTATCCTTAGCAACAGTTTATTACTGTATTTTATTATTTTAATGAGAGATTGAAAAAGCAGGAATGATCAGCAATGTTGCAATAACTGCTACATTGCTCATTCAAATGAAACTGTATTAGGTACAAACTCTTCATTAAAATACCATTTGTGTGAGACTTAACCTTAGAAAGAGGGCAATTCAAAGCCAAAGCTGAGTTTTTTCTTTCATTTGTGTCTGCACACTGCAACTGTCACACCCCATTGGTAAACAGACGAGCAAATGATTTTCAAGAACTAGACAGATGGGTCAGCAAAGACTTAACCTCAATTTCTTTCCATCACTATCTTAAACCTCAATAAGAAGTGTTATTCTATACAATTTAAAAATTTTTCTTAGTACCTCAACTTGATAAAAATCATATGCCCAGGAAAAAAAGACCAGTAACTCTGTAACAGATTGGGAGTTTCCCAAAGTCATCCATAAGACAGATGCCCATTTCCAACAAAACATGTTTTATGAAAGGTGATTTTTTTTTTCCCTAGTTTAGTAACAACTAAACAGATGTATAGAGAAACAAATGGCACACAAAGGATCTCATACACAAATAGATTCAAAAAAACTCAGACTTCAGACAACTCATTTTACAGAGAGAGAGAGGAGGTATAGCTCTTTTCTCTTTCTACATGAGTGTGCCTCAGAGTCATTCAGATCAGCCTCATGAAGGTCTTTCCCTAGTTATTTCTGTGAAACAAGAAATTGTCTTGATTGGCTGAATCAGAGTTTGGAAACAATAACATCCATAGTATTTTTTTGCTTGTTCAACTGCCAATAATACACTAAGCAACATAAAAATCATAGAAATGTCTTGGGTTGGAAGGGACTTCAAAGCTCATTGAGTTCCAACACATATCTTCTATTAAACCAGATTGCTCAAGGTCCCACCCAATCCAGCCTTGAACATCTCCAAGAATGAGGCATCCAGAACTTCTCTGGGTGACTTGTTCCAGTGCCTCACCACCTGCTGAGCAAAGAACGCCTTCCTAACATCTAATCTAAATATCTTCTCTTTTAGTTTAATTCCACCTCTTCTCCTACCATTATCTGCCTGTTACTCTCCCTATTTTTTAGAAGCCCTCTCTAGGTTCTGGAAGGCCAAAATGAGGTCTCCACAGGGCTTTGCCTCTCTTCTCTTCCTCTGAATGGCCCCTGTTCTCTCAATCTGCCTTTGCAGAAAAGGAGCTCTCACACTATGAGCATCTTTGTGGCCCTCTTCTGGCCCTGCTCAAAAGCAGATCTTCCTGATATAAACCTGTCCCATTCCTCTCTCTCCAGAGACACCAATATATGCCACAGTATTCAGCAGGAAGGGCATGGGATCTCTGGATTTTTAAACTTTTTTCATTTATATTTATGATACATAAAGCATAGCCAAATTAACATACTTTATCCATGAAACCAAAGCAGAAAGGAGGCGTTTGTTAATTCCCAAGGGGTTTGTAGAGATACTGAATTTGTTTGTAGAGATACTGAATTGTTCCTATCCTTTAGGATNTGTCCCAGGGGATCTCCAGGGTTATAGAGCAGATTTTGAGACATTTGTGTTTAATGTATTCAGAATGTATTAGCTATATATATATATATATATATATTGACTTCACATTTCAGTCAACATTAAAATTTCTTGACTCTCAAGGTAAATATTAATCTCAACCTTGACTCAATCAATATTTACCCCTTGGTTCGATACATCTTGATGATCATCTCAAGTTAATTCAATATATACTTGATATGCGAGAAAGTTTATTACGCTGTTACATGGGGTTTATGTACTGTTTTTTCTATTTTAGTTTAGGATAAAGTTTCTTAGTGGTACTTTGATAGATAATATTATCTACCTTTGGATGATGTTCTTGATCATAAATAAAACTAAAAGTTCATAGACCTGTTTTGAAAGCTTGGGGAATGAACTACTCAGCACCAGCAAGTTTTGCTTAGTAAAATATTCAAGAAAATGTCAAGGACAAAGTACACAAATATANTGAATTGTTCCTATCCTTTAGGATGTTCTTGTTCCTCCTGTCTGATCACTAGATATGTAGGTTGTGTGTGTATGTACTTGACTTACTAATTAAATCTGGGTAATTTTATTTAATTTCTTATTTTTCCTTTGTGTCACTAGCTGGAAAAAAAGGTGTCCCAGGGGATCTCCAGGGTTATAGAGCAGATTTTGAGACATTTGTGTTTAATGTATTCAGAATGTATTAGCTATATATATATATATATATATATTGACTTCACATTTCAGTCAACATTAAAATTTCTTGACTCTCAAGGTAAATATTAATCTCAACCTTGACTCAATCAATATTTACCCCTTGGTTCGATACATCTTGATGATCATCTCAAGTTAATTCAATATATACTTGATATGCGAGAAAGTTTATTA
>VZTB01018175.1:132165-184482 GCA_013397245.1 Thryothorus ludovicianus
GACCTGTTTTGAAAGCTTGGGGAATGAACTACTCAGCACCAGCAAGTTTTGCTTAGTAAAATATTCAAGAAAATGTCAAGGACAAAGTACACAAATATAATCTTTAAAAAACAAACAAAAAAGTATTTTTCAATACTAGAATTTCTTGTACTCATAAACAAATATGAAAAAGATAATTTATTGTATAAATGTTCCAGGCATCTAGTAATTAAAAAAAAGAAGAGACTATTCCACAGGAATAAAAATCTATATAACATACTCACAGAAAAAGAAAAAAAGATGGACAAATTCAAGCTAATTTTGAACACTGCTCAGACAACTGTTCAGAAAAACCTTTGTTCACCACCTGCACATGGTAACTGTTAAGGACAAAACCCCTATTACTGAATCTGTACACATTATTAGGCTCTGAAAAGAACCTGAGGTGTTCTGTGGACTGAAGAACCTTATGTCCACTGAAGCTGCATTCTCATATCTGCTGCATTTAACTGGTGAAGTCAGAGAAACAAATTTGGATTTGGTAAAAACAGGCTATCCCAAACTAGGTATTTTGCTTAGTTTAGGAGCTAAAGGCTAATAACAGATGCCAAGCCTCAGCAGGTATCCTAGCACTATAAACTGAGCAGTCTCTCTGCCCAAACTGTTCCATATAAAGTGGTTACACAGATAAATTGTTATCCAAATAAACTGGCTACTCAAAGCCAGAGTGAAAACTAGTGGAGTTTACTGAGACCAAGAGCAAGGTAGCTTTGATAACTGAGTTCTAAGACAGCCACCCTCTCATCTCACCCTGGCTGCAGCCTGCACAGGTGTGGTGGGAACCCCTGACACCCTACAGGGCTCTCCACACCCATCACTCTTGCACAGGATCCTTCCTGGTTGGAAGTAAAATGAGAGCACAACACAGGTAAGCAACTTAATAAGAGGCATGGACCATGTCTGCCCCACAGACCAAGACTGGCCAAATCTCTGAACTCTTAATTTTGTTAGAGAACCCACAGAACAAAAGAAACCCCAAATTTAGATTTCTCAGTGTGTTGTTGAAAGCTAGACTTCTGACAGATTCTGTTTCATGAAAAGGCAGAATACATACATTCATTCCTACAGTGAAGTTATTATATGTTGAAAAAACAGCTGTAAGACAATTTTTAAAAAGTTGTATTTCTGAACTCAGAGTGGGATACTAATTTAATGTATCTCATGGAACATAATTGCAGGACAAGAATTATCTCTTTTACTAAGAAAAATCTCTCTTTACCTTAGGTTTCATTCAAGAAAACAAAAATCAATCAATTTTTCAGACTGAATTATTTCTTTAACATTAAAGGGTAATTCACAGGTCAAAGTCATGAACCATCTACCTGGATATCCTTCATGCCCTGTACAAAACAATATAGTGGCTTCCAAGAAACAAGAGAAATTATAATGTATATCTCCAAACATGTCTGCTATCAGAAGACAGAGATAAAATTCAATGTTTTCAGACTACAGTACTTGAAGATTTTGTAGTTCTGACCACACAGCTAATGAGTACTTTAGACATACAATTTACAGGCATACTGATGTTGAAAATAGCAGATCTGATGCTATTTACTGCCTCAGTATTGATTTCCACAGGAGCAGCAGAACCTCTCAAGGGGAAGATGAGCACATAGTGCACTCCACATGCTGGATGTAGGAATATATGGGCAAAAAATATCTAGATTCCCTATAAATATAGGCACCTGAAATTGAAGACGTGCACAAATTTACTGTTTACTACTCTGCAACATTAGATGGTGAATGACAAGTAGTTCTTGGTTCCCAGCTATGAGCTGCCAGAAGCCAGCAGATTGCCTGCAAGAACTAAGAGAGCAAGACTATGTTCAGCTAACTTAAAATTACTGAAGGAAATCTGTTCATCCACTGGAAAGTCTTTGATTTGTGGATCTCCTGTACAATTAGGTACTACTGATAAAAGTTCCATCTATTTGTTACGCAAGACTGAAAATGGGATCAAAGATGTAAACTGACATACAAGATGAAAATCAGGCTAAAACTAGATAAAGCTGCTCTTAGCACAGGGAAAACACCCTGAAGAGCAATTGAGATTCTGGTAAACCATATGGATCACAATTTTTTGGTCTGTTTCCTTTCTCTCCCATCTTTAACTCGACTTTGCCACTCTACTTCTGTGTCTGTTAACAGCAGTAGAAAAAACATTGCATAATTACAGCACTGAAATGGCTACAGGTCCCAATGAAGCAGCAGAAAAAATGTAGGCTGGAACGAATGAAATATAGACATAAACAAGGTCAATATAAGAGAAATCTTTGTTGCATAGGAAAGCAGTAAAATATACTTTGAGACAGACAAAAATAAGAAAACAAAAAACCCAATTATAATATAAAGAGTGAGAAATTGTCTTTTTTAATGAAGTGGATCTCTCAAGTCCTTCCGTGAGTAGCCAATGCCCCAGAACTGCATTTGTGTACTAGATGCTGATGAACCTGATCAGCCAAACTCAAGGAGGAACCCTCAAAGCTGAACTAAAGATTCTCCCATACAGAAGAGTTTCATCCTTTGACTAAATCTTCAAGTCAAGGGCAAAGACAGGATACTTTAAAAAAAAAAGTGTTACAAAAAATAAAAAGGGATTTTATGGTTGGAATAATAATTCTAATCTACCCCAAAATAAAGAAAAATAATTAGGCAAAATCAGTTTTACTGTTTACCGCTACCATCAGGATTAGGTGCAGAGCAAGGGTGGACCTAAATAATTACTAAGGCTTATTTGGCTCTATTCTCCATTTTCTTCCTCTACATTCAAAATCAATACGTCAGCAAAGAAAAGAAAAATTGAAAGGTGGAAAATATTTGCCAGGGGATTGAGAAACACCCCTGGCAAATGCCCCTGGTACACCTCTTTCTTCCTATTCCCAACTCACTTTTCTACCACTGTTCTAAATCTTGGATTCTATACTTCTGACAGGATCATATCAAACAGGAGACCCTAAGGAGGCAGTGTATTTTCAAAAATACACTGAAGGTCTCTGTGCTCTACCAGAGGTCAGAGAAGCTACCAGTGAAGCTTCATCAATAATTGCTACCACCAAAGTCAGAAAGACCAACCTCAGGGCTTCCAACATGCAGTGCAAGCTGTCTTACAACAAAATAATAATTCTGCTCTCTTAAAAAAGAAAAGCAAAACCGAAAGTCCCAAAAAATCCAAACCAAAACAAAAGAAACCAATGAAACTTGAACAGAAAAATCTACAAAACCCCCCAGTTAACCTCAAAACTAAAAATATCTGGATAAGGATCCACTTTTCAACCAAAAGTTAGAAAACTATTCCTCTGCTTAATTCCCTTTTTAACAAGTCAATAGGGTCCCTTTATGTCACTGCCAATGATGGTATGCTAGTCTGCACAACATAAAGCAAAAAAATAGTTCAATCACTGAAAGCTGCATCATTTTAGCCTTACTCTTTAAGATGAGTTTGCCACACATTTTAGACACTGGGTGATCCCTGCAGAGATGACACAGTTAAAAATAGGGTAAGCAAAAATTACAATTAGTGAAATGATCTATCTAGAATATTAGTACAGCGTTATGAAGTCCAAATAAGTCAAGATTTGGACCTGTAAGAGCATGTCCTGGCAAAGGGTGATATTGTCAACAATATTTGATGTTAAACCTAGAAGACAGAAAAAGTCTGCTAGAAACTACTCTAGGAGCCATATTTAACCTTTTCTCAAAGGAACCCATGCCTTCAAGGCCATTATTCATGGAAAATAAATGTGTTTTAGAAATACTGCTTCCTGAATTTTGACTGCCCCACAGTTTCAGTGGAAAAAAATCAAAAGGAAAAAGCACATAAAGCTCTACATTTCAAACCCCAAGGAGCACCATGGAGCTGCACAACAAAGTAACACCACAACCCAAGATGCAGTGGATGGGAGCTGAAAGGGCCATTGTGAGTGGCTCATGAGGGTATAGGCTCACCAGCTAAGGTGGACTAATCATTAGCCAAAAAAAAGCACCAGATTGTTTATGGATTTTACATTGAACACAAGTTCCCATACAAATCTGCTGTTGTTAATATTATCTCGTGGTTCAGTCAAATAAATGCATAAAATCAGGACTTAAAATGTTTAGCCATTTTTCTCTGGATTTAAGTCAGAAATTCAGCGCACAGATAACTAGACAGAAAGATAATTTTATCAGAAGAGAACAATTCATCAATTACACTGATAAACCATTTAGTTAATAATTACAAATCATTAACAATATTTTCAACTGCAACAAGATTGCATTTAAAAAAAGGTAGCAGACAAGAGATAAGGAGTTTTGAGATGTCATCCTTGAAAAACAGAAACTCACAAGACAGAATAGAAGGGCTTCAGAAATCCAACCATCTTTTGATTCATATGATGCTGACACACTCTTGGTGCAAATTTACACAATACAAAAATCTAGCACATAGAAAACATCATATACTTAAGCAAATAGATGTGCTTATTTGCAAGTAGTAAAGGAATATTTAACAAAGATGATGTTTTGGTATCTATAAGTTAAAAAAGAGTTTGGAATGGTTGGCTGCACTGAGAGCTCAGAAGGCTCTCAGAACTGAAAGATGTTTGGTATTGAGCAAACCCCTGAACTGGGATATGGCATTTTGTCCAAATAACACTTGTTCTGTGTTACACAGGATGCACATGCAGCTACAGCTTCTGATGGCACGGACAAAAAAAAGAGTGAAACAAAATATGTGAGAGGCAGAGGAAGGGCATGCCCAGTCAAAGATAGATTATCACAGCTTCTGCCAAGTCACTTCCAGGAAGTGAACAGGGTTATTCAAATAAGGTGGTTGGATCAGCATATTTCTTGCTTTTGTTAGAAACTTAAAAGAGTAGCTTTCATTGTTGAAAGCATTTTTTTGGAACAACATGAAGGCTGGATAATTCTGCTCCTTTATGTAAAAGAAGAGCACAGGAATTGAAAGAAAATCAAAGAGAAGAGGTGAGAAAAGGGAAGAGTGCTACTGTGAAATTGGTGTCTTTGTTTAAGTATCAACCAAGAAAGAACTTTCTGTGAAAATAGTGAAGGAAGGGCTGCCCTGACACAAAGTATGGAATGCAGTTGGATTACAATGGCTGGAATAAATATAGCTATGACTATCCTAGATTAGTGTTCTCCATTTTACAAGGCAGTTTTAATGGGAATTACTGCACTTAGAGTCTTCTTTCACTGAATGCATATTGTGAAAATGCATTTCACAGGGACTCTCATTTGATGAGCATTTTATTGGGCACTTAAAAATAAAATAAAGATCAGACATGTCACAGCTAGACCTCATAATCTTTAACCCCTAAGATAACCAGAAAATGTTTTTAAAATAATAAAACATAGATTTAAAAAGCTACAGATTTTGCTATACTCTGTTGAATTCCATGGTGGCATCTTGAAGATTTTGCTGACTTTTCCTTTTTGCAGATAACAAGAAGATATTGAATGACTCAATGTCCTAGGATTTACTTTATTGCTCCTAAATTAAGCTTACATCTGCAACAAGTAAGAAATACAGAGATACCACAAAAGAAAACATACTGTCACAATGAGAAACTTCCCTTGGACAACCAGAAGTTCTCTGTGAATAAACAGGCAATACCTATACAGAAAGAAGAGAGCAGATGGCAAGTTATGTGTGTCTCTCAGAGAAGATCCAAGTATGGCAATCAAACAGGTGAATTCCAGAACTGAGGAAATCCAGACTGAAGCTACCAAAGGCTCAAAAATCTGGTGCAGTGTACATGTCCACTGAGCATGATCTTTAGTATGACCTTCGAGGATGAGACTTCCAGTCAAAATTCCCCATTACAATAGAAAGTACTGGAAAAAAATTGATAATTTTCATGATGGGACCATGGGACAACCACAAGTGGATGCTTCAATTTTCTATTCTAAAATAAATTCAAAACTCAAGCTAAAATCTTTATATTTCAAAATCTGTGGCATAAGAAATTGAAATAAAAGATTTTTAAGAGAACTATGTCATCATCATGATTCTTCAGGGCTCACTCCTTATCTCAGGCTTTCTTCCATTAAACAGCCCCCACTGCAAAAGTCATTTACCCTTACAGTCTAAATAAGTTCAACCAGTCTTTACAAAAATATTACTAAAAATTTAGCAGCAAAGAAATTCTCATTGCATTCCATATGCTATTCCAGATCACCAGAAGTTCAAATTGTCTCCTGGGGTAGTTGGCAACAACTGAAATAAATGAAAAAAATAGATGGAACATGTACATTGATTTCTAACCATTTTTGTCACAGTTTTCCCTACTGTTTTGAGAAGGATAGGTAGAGTCATCTGCACTGCTGTAGACCAGAAAAAATGGTGTAACTATTTGACCACAAAGGGAGATCTAAGTAGAAATAAGCCTTCCCACTTAAATGTAGTCATCTGGTTGACATGTTCATAATTCCACTTGTACTGATTTTTTGGGCTGAAAAAAAAAAAATCAACCTCCTTTCAAGTCAGAGCACAAGTGATATTTTACATCATATCACCTGGCACACTGTTCCTAGTCTTCACAGGGTGAAGAAGATTAAGTCTTTGAATTTTAAATAGCTACCAGGTTTAGTGTTCAGTACCTCAGAAATACTCTGTTTGAAACGGGAAGTTGGAAGTATAAGATATTGTCAATTCTGTCCTAAGCTGAATCCATGTGTCCTTTTGTACTTTAGGGACTTTTTTGTCCCTCTTTAGAGGAATGTCAACAAAGCTGCTGAGTTTGAAACGTTGGCAAAGGAGTGCCTCTGGGTTCACTGAGAAAAGCTCACATATTCAGTGCCACTCACTCACTTGGCCCAGGTTAAAAAAAAGATCATACCAGTACCCTACCAATAGTTATCTATAAATATTCGAAAATTCAATAGTTTTATATGAACACAAGTCTATTTGGGGGAAAAGCTTGCATGCCAGAAATGAAGACGCTTGTTCTCTTAGGACTCTAGAAATATTTAAATCCTCTAACCATTTTTTCATATTTCTCCTTTTGATTTACTTTAAATAAGCTCTTTTTAGGCTCAAAAGGCTGAAGGGAAGGGGGTTTCTCCTTTCCCTTCTTTGCAGTCTGAATAGGATTTGCTCTCCAGGCAGATTTTTCCAACTTTTCTCTTATATAAAAGACCTTCAAAAGACAACAGTGTAGGATGATTTGTCATTGATTTAAGATTTTTCTAACATTCCTACATGCTCCAGTTTGGAGAGGTTTCTGGTCAAAACCTCAGCTGCTATTTTCATTCAGCCATAGATGTCAAGATAAACAGAGCACACTTGGGTACTCGATACTGGAGTCATGCACATCTTCAAGGATGTAAGAGGGGTCATCTCATCCTCACTTTGTTGTTAGCAGAGACTATCACAGCACCCACTGAATTTCTCTTTATGCATATTTTTAAATTCCAGGCCACAATCTTGTTTCACTCTTTAGCTTAATGTCACACCCTCTGCTTCTAAATTTATTCTTAAGCTGAGGTTGTTCGAAAGGCACTTTCAGTGATATGGAATGGAAGCTAAATAGGTGTTGCTGTGTAAAATGATATATTCCCTAAAACTGTTTCCATTGGATATTATAAAAGCTCAGCAAGCAAACTCTCAGGAGGCATAACTAGGTAATGCATCAACAAAGACACAGAAAAACAAGAGGCAGCTGGACTATTATTAAGAAATGAAGCAGAAGTAGTTGAAAATATAGGGTGGAAGCTAGAGGAAAAAAGCAATTGGTTTAAATAAAAAGAGTACCAGCACCTGCATCTATATTGGAAAGCAAGAACAGCCAAAAAAAATAAAATAAAATAAAAGAGAAAACAAAACAAAAAAAAAACCACAATAAAACAGCAAACCTCTATTTCTCACTGTATAAGTCTTCTGTCTTTCAGCTGCAACCAGAGTGCAAAGTCCATGTCTAAAGAGCTACTCAAAGCAAAAATTTCCAGACTTAGCTCCACCGTCACTGAAACCAGTGTCCCTTTTGGGGTGTGGGCCCCTCTGGGAGGGGCGGTGTGAGCCCTGAGCTCTGCTGTCTCCACGTGGGGGCACAGTTGTGCTTGCATGAAGTCCCGTTGGGCTGCAGGGGTCAATCATCCTCCCGCAGACCCTCTAAACAACACAAGGGCATTAATCACCTTAGTATAGAATTTGGCATTCTCTTTTGTCTTTTTTTTTTTTTAATAATTTATAAACAGGATTTTATTCCCACCACCAAAAAACTTCACTTTTCCCCTAAGCTAGTCTTTTATCCATGGCACTATAGAATACAATGGGAAACCATGAATAGAGATATTATCTGCTCCAATTTTTACTTTCAATATATTAAAACAAAATTAGAAGTGATGCTTAGTAAACTCTGCCAGAGATTTCCTGTGGAGGCATACAATAAAGTATTTGACATCAGTAGATCTGTAACCAGTAAATATCACACATAATTTGTTTTAATAATCACGCAAGCATAACATTCTTTTGACTTGAACTATGGAAATATGTTTGAAGTTCATCACTTCGTGTGAAGAACACTGAATTCATGTCTGGGCACTTCAGTACTGGAAAATCAAACAAACAAATTAGAAAGAATTACAACCATGCAGATTCAGTACCTAATTCTATAAATAATTTCTCTGTTATAGTGCATTACACATCCAAGTAAACAAAAGACAGTAAAAATTCAGTCAGAAAGCAACAAAAGAAAGAGATAAAGACCTAAATAATCTACAGGAAGTATCAGAGAGCAAGCATACAATTAGTGTTTACATTGCAGCGCTTTTGGATTGAATTTGTTTTATTGTAATCAAAACCAGGGCTTGATCTTTAGTCTCCTAGTTATGGAATGCCAAGATTGGCTAGGTTCCTTCAAACATCTTTGACAGGACTAGATCCCAAAATTCAACCATCCATCATTCTAAATGTGTCCTTTGCTCACAGCACAGGCACCACCTGATGAAGCACTTGCTGCCTTGAACTTAGTGAAGGCTCCCGTGGTCACATACCATCAGCACAAGACACTCACCTGGTAAGTGACCCAAGGTTGCAAGAGCAAATTCCCTCTTCTGACTGAGTTTAACATATAGAAAGTGGTCAGTTCATCCAGTTACAGTATCAGTTGGGTGCCTTAAACATAGCACCAGGTAGATGTGTTTCAAAGAGCATCCAACTGTCTTTTAGTCCAACATACAAGTCAGTTTTTTGCATTTCATCTTTCACTGCCTATGATTTTCTCCTTTTTATGTAGTTAGTGGGTTTACCTGTCCAAGGTTAACAAAAATTTTTTATACTCATACTCAAAGCCCAGAAAATGATATAGATATAGCTATAGATATAGATGATATAGCTATAGCTATAGATATAGCTATAGATAGATATCGATATAGATATAGCTATAGATATAGCTATAGCTATAGATATAGCTATAGCTATAGATATAGCTATAGCTATAGATATAGCTATAGCTATAGATATAGCTATAGCTATAGATATAGCTATAGCTATAGATATAGCTATAGCTATAGATATAGCTATAGCTATAGATATAGCTATAGCTATAGATATAGCTATAGCTATAGATATAGCTATAGCTATAGATATAGCTATAGCTATAGATATAGCTATAGCTATAGATATAGATATAGATGGCTATAGCTATAGCTATAGCTATAGATAGATATAGATATAGATTAGATATAGATAGACAGAAATATCTTTGTAAATCCCCATCTGGAAGAAATGTCATTTTCCTCTTATTGTAATTATTTCACACAAGGAGAGATAAGATAGCCAGGCCCATTTTTTTTCAACAGACCACAAGACCCATGTTAAACTGCCTAAAATTAGCCTCTTCTTCTTTACTTACCTACATTGTTTTTTTTCCAGGCTTTCTCACAATCATAGTTGAAGTCTTTTAGAACTGCTGCCTTCAGTGTCCAGCCAGTGATGAGAGAGTAATTTAAATGCTTCAGGTATATGGAACATACAGCCATGCCTCACAATATTCCAGACCACAGCCAGCTCCTGACCAAATTATTGCCTCAATGTTAAACTTCAGAATGGAGGCATAATTCCAGCCTCCAGATTATACGTCTCTGTCTATTAACCTGATAAAAAAGTCACAGATTCAGTTGTTTTTCTTAGCTGCAATTTTGGAAAGTGGTGAGTTTTCATAGGGCACACACATTAAAAACTTGTGAGCCAAGAAGTGTTCAATGCAACAGAAGGAAAAAAAAAGGAGATAGCTGGGAGGAACAGAAGGATAGATTCTTAAAAAAAAATGCACCTATGAAAAGGACATACCTACTGTCAAAAGAAAGATGATCCAATTTCTATTTGTCTAACCCTAAGCTCATGTGGAATAATTTAAAATATTTATTTCCAGTCAAGACAAAAGCTAACAGAGGAGGCATTACTGAAATAGAATCACATTAAAAACATTTTAAAGGAATTTTTTGAGAGGCTCATAAGGGCTCCATCTAGTTTGCTCTGAAATCATTAAGATTCTTGCAATAGATTTTTTTGGAAAGGACATGATGAAAGAATCTCCCTTGAGAGAAAAATAAAAAAATGTCTTTCCACCAATTTATGACTCTTACAATTGTGCAAGTGGAAACAAAATTTTGTTGCCAGCACTTGCCCTGCCATAACTCAGATATTACTCTGCAAGAATAGCAAGAAACTACCAAACACTGAGTTAATTCATTGTCACATTTTAAGAGCAGCATATACTGTAGGACCACACATTGCATTTCAGAAACTGTTTAATTAAGTAGTGTTTAATCTCTGACTGGAAACTTGACTCATCCCATACCCCAAAAGAAGTAACACAATTTGGCCACAGGAAAGACACTGCCCTGATTAAGCATGGAGCAGCATGGGTTAAACAGGTTATTAATAACCTTGCCCTCCTGCAATTTAAGTATATTTAAATACATTTTTAAAAATTCAATATAAGAGGAAAATAACTATCAGCTGATATGGAAGTCCCTCCCCAAACATCTACTTATTTCAAACTGAAACTTTCTCTGTAGTTTCAATGATGACATATGCTTTTGAGTTCTGTGAATAATTTTTGTTTATAAAGACACTGGTATATGTATTTGCTATTAGAGCCAAAAAAATAATAGTAGTAGCAATTGAAAATAAAAAAAAAATCCCCGCTCAAAAAGAACAACAAAAAACAACAAAAAACAACAAAATTAAAAAAAACCTCAGCACAAAACATCCATAGGAAGACATTGAAATTGATTATATATAACATATTAGGAAAAGAAAGAAAAATAGAATTCCTCCCCTTTTTAAATTTAACCATTACCTTTATCAACAGAGCAAAAAGATGCGTGATATGAAGTCTGTTGTCATCTTAAAATTTGCTAAAATTTCAGAAATTCCATTAAGTACCATCATCATGATGCATTATAACACTTAAACTTATTACAAATAGTGAAAAGAACATGAATTGCACAACATTTACAGCAAACTATATTATCTTGTCCTCTCTTTGTCTTTTTCTCCCATGACTATGACTCAATATTCAGTTAGTATAACTATAATAGCATTGTATAAAACCATGCCATTGCACAGCAAAATATTTTCAAAAATTATTTTCTCCCCTAAACAGACTGTAAGATAAATTTCATACATTATTTTCTTAATCTAAGTGATGTCTTGGTCTGAAAAAAAAGCAATTAAGTAGAATGAGGGATGTATATTCTGTACTCAAGCTCCTTTATCATAAGGAAAATACTTTTATTATGTACAAAGGATTGTAACTTACATCTAAACATGGTAAACTTTGTATTCTGTTGTATGTATGTATCTCAAGACATCTAGAAGGGAGCCAGTAATTGCCTGCATCTGACTCACCCTAGTATAATTTTTCTTGATTGAAACTTAAGAGGGGGAAAAAAATCTAACCTTTAAATCAAAAATTTTTGAAGCCCAAAACAGAGTGGCATACTCTCTTTTGAAAGCATTTAAGTAGACTGAACACTCAGCTCAGCATTTTTTATCTTTCTCTGTTTTTTTTTCTTTTTTTCCCCTCTCTGGGCTTGTCGACACAAGAAGGGAGGTGTATCATTCTCAGCAAGCTGCAGTTCAGTAACTGCTGCATATTTAATGTTACACTGCAGCCACGGCCATGCAGCCAGCTGGCTCACATCTACAGGGCAAACAACTGCTTTCATATGTGGGGGGATTTTCTTGATATTAAGCATTACATGACCATGCTCCATGTTCTTTTCCCCCCCTACCAGCCCATAAGCATTGCAGAATTTCACCTGCTGTGCACTTCAAACCACAGCAACAAACAAACAAAGCACATTTACCAGCCCCTTGATCCCTCTCCTGCCAGGCAATAATCCGTCTCCTCCTCCCATTCTGGCAGTACCCCCACCCAGACCAGCCACCCAAGTGGAACCAGTGCAGCACTTGTGGCTACCAGCACAAGGGCATCTGGAGGTATATTTGGGGCTCTGCCAGGGCCCAGGGCAGCTGCAGAATGCCAGCCTGCCAAAGCCAAGCTCGAGCCTGGTCACAGAGCAGTGATCGGTCCATCTGCAGTCGCAGCAAGGGGACACTGCACAAGCATAGCTGAAAGGAAGTTCTTTGAGATAATGTCTCCCCAAACCACTGCCCAAAATTCAGGGCCAGATGCAGACGGTCAGCTGAGCTGCTCTGCTTGGTGATATTTAACAAAACATATAGGCTCATCTGTCAGCCAGAGCACTAGAAGTGAGGAGAGATCAGGACATGTCAGCATGGAACATCTGTAATGAGATCATCACTATTGTCAAAGGTAGCGCACAAGTGAGAAAAGTTAGTTTTTCTTTATGAAACAAAAGAGTGCGGAAACCACCCTAAATGTGGGACTTTTCCAGATCAACCAGTATTTTAGGAAATGTTTGAGGTCAGAGGATGGAGGGCAATTGTACAAAGAATATGATCCTAGATACTATTGCTTCAGTGCAATTTGGGAGCCACTTTCTGTGCCGACACCTCAATAGTTTCCTAGAGATTGGCAGGTTTTATCATCTAGCTGATATGACTTTCTTAATGAAAACACATCTGTTTTTTTTATGCATCTGCCCCCATCATATTTGTAGGCTAATGACTGATAACTAGGATGGCATTGTGGGGTAAAAGCAGCTACATGATTTCCAATTGTGCTATCGGCTGCTGTTCCTGCAGTTCTGGGAGGAACCTGTCCTAAATGTGCAGAGTAATATTTTTTATGAAGTTTGTTTTAAAAGCATGGCAAAGTATAGATACCATACACATTATTCTGGGGGAAGTCACCTGCCAGATGCTATCCTGACTGATAATGGCTTTACTGGACAACTGGATATTCAACAAAATTGTTTAACCACAATCAGAGCAATTACATTTGGCTGAAGGAAGCGAAGCTGATGCTCTTTCACAACTAGGTTAGTGCTTGCTAAGCAGTGTCTCCACCTGGTATTTTCAGAGCATGTTCTGTGTTACATAACACCTATGGAAGCATGAGAAAGCAGCTCTCTGGGGGCTGGAAGGCACAGGTTCAGTCAGCTTTACAGTGCCAGCAGTCAGCCTTCCCTAAGATGACACCTACAAGGGACATGTTAGCCCTTACCATATTCTTGCTCTTCTTGCTAGATTAAGACTTGTCTTTTAAATTAAAGAATTCCATTTCCAGTGGTATGGGGTTTTTTTTATAGTGCCTTGTATAATTTTCATGCATATTTCATGGGCAGTCTACGCAACACAACATGAATATTTCATGGCTTTTTTTTTTTTCCCAGAATGCTAGGGAAAGCTCTCTTCTAGTTGAGTATGAAAAAATTTTTATTACTACTTTTTTAAAGCTTTTTCTACTGAAACAAGAGGAAAATTAGGTAAGAATTAACATACAGGATTAGCAACTACTGGACAGAAATCCCAATATGATCTAAACTAAACTAGATGATGTGGACCCCACCTGTGTTGCCTCATTCCAGTATTCCTGAGGATCCACTGCCCCTGACTGCCTACAGGCATCTCGCAGATCTGAGAAAAGAGGAAATTACTCTTACAAGTAATGGGGCATGCTAGCTTTGGGCTGGGGGAGAAACAGGACCAATTATCAGGCCACTTGGCAGTTATATCTGCACTGGTGCAAGCATCCCTTTCAGCAGAAGAAATGAGAACAGGGAGCAGAGAAAGTTTCTTTAGGCAGACTAGAGTGAGCTCAGCACTGTATATTTTGTCATTCACTAGGACGGTGACATTTGGTGTAAGTGGAAGGGTAAAGCTCCCCGCTGAGGGATGGGTGACAAGGCATCCACGCTTGGCACAGTTTGGATTTAGTAAATTGCTTTCCCTATCTCTCCATTTCATACCCCCTGAAGTCATGCACAAAGTTCACTCTGAAATAAATGGAGTTTTGAAATGATTGCTGACAGTGTCTTCATACCGATATGTATTTTATATGTACTTTTTACTTCCTTAGAGTTCATTGCCTAAGAGGTAATAAGTTTTGTTTAAGGGCAAAAATTGAAATGCCTTTGTACAGCTGTAATGATCTAATGTACATGTCACTAAATGCTCCAGGGAATATCTTGCATGTTGCTTCTCTGGTGCTCTGAAATGTACTTCACAACATACTATGATATTTGTGGAACCAAAAAAGAGCTTTTAGAAACTGTTTCTTTTCAGCTCTTTCAGACTTCTCCTGCCTCAGCTCTGGCTTTTGTTGCAAAAATTGCTTCTCCTGCTCTAAGAGATAACCCAGGCCATCTGCAGCCACCTCGCTGCCCTTCCATGAACTGTAGTCCAGTATTGGTGTCACAGGATCAAATACCTCTCAAAGGAAGCTGTTCTTACTACTGGAAACAAACACAAACCATGCTGTTTTCCTGAAATGGGGTCTCTGTAGAAATACAGGGGAGGGGTGCTCCTTGGCAATCCTTGCAAGCTGAACTCTCAGATTCTTGCTGTTCTTCTGAGGCCAATGGTCAATCTGACTGCAATGGCCAGTGAGGGAGTCACAAACGTGTACAGGCACCTGCCCACATTCATGTAACAAATGTTTCTGCTGCAGAGGTTCTTGAGCATCTATCTCACTGGAATTAGGCCAGCCTAAGGACATTCAAGGCTTCCAGTAACCCGATTTTGCTGCTTTTGCATCCAAGACTAGCTGAAATTAGACTGGTCCTGGTTGAACTTAAACACAATTATAGATAAGAAAGAGATGGACTGTCCTAATGGGGAGACAAACCAGTGGGAAGTAACGGAATATGGATGCAAAAATACTATGTAGAATAGGCCAATTTTGCTCATTATTAACTCCATGCTGCCTAATTTACTACACTTTGAAACAGAAGTATGGAACAAACAGTATTCTGTCAGATATCTGTACTATAAATTGCATTTTGGCACTGAAGCTTAGATCACTAAGCTCATTTGAGAAATTTTACCCAGAACCAGTTTTCTTTCCATCATCCCTTAGATAATTCCCCTGTTTCCCTGAAGAAATGAAAGCATACCAACAAACCATGTAAGAAAGTTCTGACAGCATCCTATTAACTTTACAGGAACAGACTAATTATCTGTGAAAATGAACAAAATCTTCCCTTCTGAAGAGAAAGAACCTCCTCGTTTATTTGTTCACTAATAACTGCATGTTAAAATTCCAAAGTTAATCTACTTCTCAAAAGCATTCTTTGCTCATTCCTCCCCTTCACCTTCCTTTGCTTATGTAGCCAGTAGTCCTGTCATCTTTACACAAGCTTTTCACTAAATCCCAGTGTTCCAGTGGATTAAACCAAGAAAATGAATTCTTTCTGTGAGTTTAAATGTTAAAAATAAAGCATCAGATTTTCAGCTGATATAAATGCCTGATAACACTGAAGTCCAA
Source organism: Thryothorus ludovicianus (assembly GCA_013397245.1). Taxonomy (NCBI): domain Eukaryota; kingdom Metazoa; phylum Chordata; class Aves; order Passeriformes; family Certhiidae; genus Thryothorus; species Thryothorus ludovicianus. The sequence continues at coordinate 148,065 of VZTB01018175.1, forward strand.
AGAAAGCAGGGAATAACCCGGTGTCCCAAATCCAGCTCACAGAAGTTTCCAAAATTTACCCATGTATCAGCCTTAGTGTGTCCCCACACAGACACATGGCAATGCAGTGAGAATAGGAAATGTGTACTTGCTTCAGCAGGATTTTGACATGAAGTGCTTTAATTTACCTGCTCTTGAGTCTAACATACACTTGTTAAATTTTAACTAAGAAAAAGATGTACAAAATAAACAGTGTATCAAAACTAACCATGAACAGGTACAGAAATAACCTGTTTAGCCACTTATGCTATTTGCAAAGGTAAGGCCTAAGCATGCCTCAGATGACACTCCCATGACTTTTACTCTGAGTGACCACAGCTTTCCATCCTCAGGATGAAATGTGCTGGTCACATCTTTGTATTGCTGTTTCATGATGTCTGCAGATCCAGCAAAATACTAATAAAAGCATCTGGAAGGTTTATTCTTTTTGTTAAGTTTGTGACAGCTATAAATATTTTTTACTTTAATGAGATTATAAAAATCTTGAAACCCCAGATCTTATGCTCTGTGAGGGATTGCACTATTTGGACTTTAAGGATTGTGTTTGGAATGTCTCATGCCAAAATCAGTGGCTAGGGACAGGGCAGAATCTTAGGATTTTCTCAGGTCTCCCCTCAGCCTCAGAAAATGTCATAGTCCATGATTTACATTTCCAAAGACATATTCAGCAGTGGGGCATGCTTAAACCAGCTGCTGCAGTGTTTTGCTTTCATTCCTGATAAAAAGATTATCTAATGTTTAACTTTTAGGTTCCTTACTGAAAATGGAGTCTTTTACTTCCTTCTTGGCATATCTGTCATGAAGATAGGGAACAGATCATTCCTTTCCTTTATGCATTCTTAAAGATTAGTGTGTTTCTCATCAGACTCCTAGTATTGAAATTAAATATTTTTACCCTGCAAATGAAGGTATATGGACTCCTTAATTTCCTTATTTTCTTCCAGATTCTCTTGAACGAATCTGGAATAGCAGAGGCCGGGGCTGAACACAATGATTCAGTTTGTGCTACTTCCTGTCCAGCACGATGAGTGTATCTTAAAAACTAAACCTGTTTGTACACCCTGGTATATATTTTTCTGGTTTTCAACAGTATAATTATATTCACTTCTGATTTTAGTTTCAGCAATTTGCAGGTCCCCGTCCATGCACAATTTACCTGGCTGCTCCCCTACCTGCCTTAGCATGGCTGATAATTCCTACCTAAACTTTGCATACTGCAGTTGTCCCTACTGACATTCATCCCATCCCCATCAGATAATTTCTCCCATTTTTTAAGTAATTCAAAGCACCAAAACTGTCTTTCACCACTCTGGCAACCTCACCCTACCTGGAGCTGAACAGGCAACTGCAGAAACTTTGAAAGATCTTTCCATCTTGATATTGTTATAAACTGTGGCTTCCCATGTACTTTGTTTGCCTTTAAATTTTTTCATCTAGATCCCTTTTCTTTAATTTTTGTGTTACAGTTTAGTAGCACCTAAAATGCTTCTAAAACCTGCTCGAAAGCCAGCATACTCAATATCTGCTGTTACTCTGTTACAGAAATGTGTTAAATTTATTTAGCATGAAAAACTGTTTACTCTCTTGTTTTGCTGCTGTCTTCTAGGTGCCTGAAAAAATTCGTTTAAACCATTAGGTGTTAGGTAAAATAGTTTTCCCAGTCTTTTTATTTGTTTCCATGGCAGTTAAGTTTAGGAAGAAACTTTATCTAGCAAAGATGACACTCAACAGTGGGATCTTCCAAATTCTTCTTCTATTAATAACATCAGTACAAGGTCCTTTAAGTACCAATTTCTATAGATGTTAAGGTTAGCTCTTATCACATATGGCTCTAAAAGCTGAAACTGTATCAGCGAGGCAGGAAAGAGCAGTGGGAGCCAAACTTAGCCATGTTGTGAAAAGACATCTTGCAGAGAAGAGGCTGTGTAGTACTTCTTATTCCTACCTTCCAGAACTATAATACTAAGGAACAGAATTATCCTTGGACTTGTGGGTGGTTGTCTGCTGCTTCTGCTTTTCTGTGTGCCTTATGGCAAGTCATTTAACCTTTTTCTGCTGCAGATTTTCTGCCTATATGATGGACATCATGATCGTTATCCTTTTTAAAATGTGCTTTAACAGCATTAAAGAAAAAAAAATAAATTCTATAAGTGCTAAGGTGTTACTTATGAATCACTTTCCCTGGGAAAAGGAAAGTGAAATTTAGAAAATGGTGTGGTTAAAAAACCCCAAGCAGGTAGCATCCAGCATAATAAAAATAACGTGTATGAAAAAACCTCAGAAGTTTCATTGTTCTGCTCTTAGAAAGAAATGAAGATGTAACATATGCTTGTAACTCCTTCTTCATTTCACCAGCTGTCCCATGCAACCTTTAACTCCTTAAGAAGAAGTAAGCAGATAAAAAGTGCATTATTGGTTGGGAAAAAAAAAAATCCTGTCAAATTTTGCTCTACCATACTCGTTCCACAAAAATTAATATGAAATGAGGATTTATGGAGTTCAGTGCTACTTTTGTAAGATTATATTTTTTTCCCATAAACTTAAGTGTCAATCTTGTCTAGACCTTGCTGACACAAGGTAAGCTGTCATCTCAATAAAACCAGCTATCAGTGCAAACAGCTACAGAGATTCTATGGACAACAGCAGAACACATTAAGCAATTTGAGCCCAAATAATTAAACTTTCCACAAGAAATCACATGAATAAATAAATAAATAAATAAATATTTATATCTATAATACAAAGTCAAGTTACATATATTTTATTACTCCATGTGAAAGAACGCAAAAAAAAAAAAAATAGAGAAAGAAGAAAAATGGAAATGGTTACTGGAGAGCCTTGACCAGATTTGTCATTGTACTTAACTTGAAATATTTGATTAAATTTTGTTTGCACCTGTGTCATGCCCTTGACTTAAACACCATCAGAACATTTTGTCCTACCACATTCTGTCATATCTCTTGAAAATGTTACGTAGTTACTGAAACAGGAAAGTAAAGTTTGAAATCTGAAGTGGAGGTTTTGCTAGTGAACTTTAGAAGTACCCTACACATGCAGGAGGGTGGTATTTCTCTAAAGAACTTGTCAAAGATGTATAATTATGTGGCAACATTTGTAAATCCCATTTGCTGGAGTGTTTCCAAGTTCAAACCAGCAGTGGACGTGGTCTTCACACGCATTTCCATATGCTTTCATTTCAGTACTTCAAAAGAAGTGTCTCCTGCTCACATATGGCCTGTAGAAGGCATTCAGAATTCTGGAGTGCTAACTTGTGGGATGGGAAGCAACTCTGTACAGGAGAGGTGGTTTCCATCTGGAAATTCAAAAAGCTAGAATTGTACCCTCATCAGAGCCTTAGCATTTACATTTTCTTTCTTAATTCTCCTTCTTGGGAATTTCATATACTGTGAGTTACACATTTAGATATGATTTTAGCTTTGCTGTAATAGTCAGCAAATGGAAGTCCATGCCTTATGTTTTGTTCTTTTATTCTTTCCTCTTTTATTTTCTTAAACTCTCCATTAATCCCCTTCAATATGACTACCTGATTATATCTCCTTTAAAACATGCTCACTTTTGCTCTCCCTTTCAGACACCACACCCACATGTGGTGTTTTCATCAACTTATCCACCAATTTTGAAAATAGGACACTGTGATGGTTGGTTACACCCTTCTACATTTCTTATTTAACTCAAATATTTGTCTCAAGATTTGTCTTGTGACTCTGTTTTTTGCTGACAATGCTAAAGGCAGTAAACTTTGGGTTCAGGACCATTCTTTTGATATTTCTCACAATATTGTTGTAGAGTCTGTCTGGACTATATCAGCTAAAATACCTAATAAATTCATTGCCAGTTGAAAAGATCCCAGTTGAAATGTTGTTTCTCTTTTCAGTGTGGATGTCTTTCCTGCCTTTCATCAAATATTACTTGAAGAAGAATCTTTCATTTGAACATGTATAGTCTTCATAATTGTCCACTGCTTCTAATGGGACAGGATCCTCAAACACAGGCAGTCTGGGATGTCATCCAGGCTTCAAAAGTACCCTCACTCACAGCTTTAGATATTTCCATCACAAAAATAATATTGGAAGACATATGAACTTGCCATTTTGTGCATGTAGGTCTACAGCTGAGCATATTCTGTGATTGTTCCCATGTACATAGAATTTGATGCACCCCAAATTCTGTGTTTAGTTTTGGGTGCCTCCCTGAAAGAAGGACACTGAGGTGCTGGAGTGAGTCCAGAGAGAGGTGACAGAGCTGGGGAAGGGCCTGGAGAACAAGCCTGATGAGGAGCAGCTGAGGGTATTTAGCCTGGAGATAAGGAGGCTTGGGCAGATTTTATACCACTCTGTGTAACTGCCTGAAAGGGGATTGTAGCCAGGTGGGGGGCAGTTCTTCTTCCTAAGTAGTAATTGATAGGATAATAATAAAAAAACAGCCTCAGTTTGCACCAGGAGAGATTTAGATTGGACATTAAAAGAAATTCTTACTGGAAATGGCTCTCAAGCTTTGGAACAGGCTGTTCAGAGAGCCACAATGCCTGCAAGGATTTAAAAGTTGTGTAGATGTAGCACTTGGGGACACGGTTTAGTGGTGGGCTTGGCAGTGTTGGCTTAATAGTTGAACTCAATGGCCTTAAAGAACTTTTTTTTCCAAACTAAACGATCCTATGATAATTTAAAGTGTCAGGATAATAAAATCATTTTGGCAGATTATTTCTGCCAGGTGTATTTGATATGTGCTTGATATTTCTGAAGTCATAATCTCCACATTTCAATTTGGTAGGTAACCTCACTCAAGGATTTCCATAACAAGGCAAACCATAGTTTGGGAATCAAATATAAATCAACCACACTAACAATCAAGTAATCAAACAACTCAGCTCCTCATCTGTTATGAAGAAAGTTTGTAGAGCTCTTGCAAAAACTCCAAGCTTCCTGTTCCAAGACAGTTTTTCAGTTCAATGCTATTTCCCTCTTTAAGCAAGTTTTATGGCCAAAAGTATAAAAAAAAGAAGCCAATAAACTGTCCCAGGTCCAGCCAACTCTATCGTGGTATTTCCTATTGCAAAAAAAACTTAGGAATCACAAATCAAAACTTGGTACCTATATTGTTCTTTCTCTCCCCAGGTTAACCTTGTTCTTATCCTCCAAACTCACTTTATACAATTATCTTTGTAGTGATTAATAATATAAATAAGCTGTAAGCACACATTCCATCTAGGCTTGTACTGATGTCCATTTGCATTGTAGCATTGTGTTAGGGATATTGTTGATCAAACTTACCAACTAATTAAAATACCATTCCCCTGCACAGAGGGATGATGCCTGCCACACCCAAGGAAAGTAAAGAGTCTCTGTCACATTTGCTCCTCCTTTTGGACTTGTGCCTCTATTTTGAAAAGAAGCCTAATACAAGATCTGAGCTTAGATAAATCCATTTTATTTAAAAGGCAAAATATTTCCATAGTAATTCTTTTATGTTATTCTATACTAATATTTTTTCAGAAAAGTTGATTCAGTTCTTTTCCTTGTCTTACTAAAGCATCCTGCTTCCTTTTGAGATGGGCATAAAAAAACCCTAACAACCTCCTACTGTGCTGTGTTCTTGCTCTTCCTCATAAGCACCAAGAGGAATGATTATATAATAATTTCACAGGTAACCAATTTTTATATTTTTTCATATTTGTGATTTCTCAGCTAGGCCAGAGATCATTCAGCACCTCAAGATACCCAGTCCAGCAAAACCTGTATCAGAACTGTCCAGCTCAGCCTCTACAGCTATAGATTGAATTAATGTGCAAAGGTATATTTCAGTGCTCTTCCAGGTAGAAGTTTTCACAAGATTCTCATTTTTCTTCCCCTGTGTGCTCATGCAGGATGCTTTGGTTCTTCCAACTACTTCTTTAGGGGGAGGGTTTCCGTGTCATCTGATATCATGGACTAAGACCACCAGAATGTCTATTGCTGAGAGCCACTTACTAACCCTTTCCCCTATTATTTTCATCTGCAAACGTCAGACTTCTTACTAATGGCCAAAAAGCCCATAACAAGACTAGAGTGTCTCTAAATTTATTGAGGAAGAATTCAACTTATCCCAAGATAAAAGCAGTTCACTCAGTTATTAAGATGTCTCCCATAATTTGTTCACTTTTTAATTCCTTCTGTTTTACTTCCATCAGATAGACCCACAAAGTTCATTATTATTTTACTGGTTTTCTAAAATACCTCAAAGTCTTTATTTACCTGAATAAATAAATCTTGAAGAGAAGAGCAAGATATGCCACTATCAATTTCTTATGCTGTCCTGAACTTAAAGGAAGAATGAGGAAAAAATCTAAATAAAATAGAAGAATATTTTCCTTCTACTTTTCCCCCCAATAGAAGACTCATAGATCAATATACTACGCAACAGAACATGACACTTTACAAATCTTAACAAAAACACATACAGTGAAAGCAACTACTTTCTGCAGAGAATCATTTAGAGACGAAAGTGCTCTTCAGACATGGCCTCTGAACAGGCTATTGGCAAGTGCCTCTTGATAAAGAACTCACACATGCAGTTGTGCCCATCATTCCCTGAGGAAGGTAATGTTTCCCTTAACATCCCTTTTCTGGGCCAAAACTCAGCACCAAATGTAACCTTCCCAGACTGCAAGAGAGTCCTCCAGAGCAGGAGCATGAGCCCAAATAGACCTGGTGGGTCCACAGATGGGGGTGTGGGGAAGGGCCCTAGGTGGGACTAATCACAGCCATTAAGGCCTACTCAAGACCCTATTATAGAAAAAATAGTCAAAAAATTTAGAATGCAGCCAGATTCAGAAATAATAGTAATAAAAACAAACAAAAGCATCAATATTACTCACTTTGCATGAATTTCAAGAGAACTGCTTGAAGAAGATTCCTCGGTAAGGTACCATGCTTTGAGAACTATAAAGTAAAGTTCTGAAGGCTGTGCTGAAGGCTGACTTGAATATCTAAAGTTTTTAGGAAAAGAAAAGCTCCCCAATAAAATCAGTCATTATAAAATAAACTCCCAACAACACAGACTGTATATCTCCACTTGTTTTTGTATGCTGTTCTTTAAATTGTTCAGCCAGTAGCCACAAACATATCTTCATGTAGGCTAGGAAACAAGCTTGCACAAAGACTTCCAGAAGACCAAAGTCTTTTTCCACCACATCAAAAAGTCATCTAAAAAAATGTGCTGAAATAGAAAAGGAACTCCAAGTACTTTCACAAACTTCTTTACTGTTTCAGTGCATATTTGTTCATGGTAACTTTTGACAAGGAACAGGACACAGGTCACTGGATATTTTTTCAACTAGGATCCAAATATTATGACTTTATCTAATTCTTTTCCAACATGAACTTATCACACAAAAGTTTTCAGAGGAGAAAACAGTCCAGCCTATTGAAAATAGAAATGGTAACCCACCACCAAACTAAGAAGCAATGATCATGATGAGTACAATCTGACCTCATCCTGGTGGCAATGTTGGTTGATCAAAGCAAGTTAGACATGAAAAACTAACACGTGAAATTTGCCAGTAATTTCAACTCCACCTTCGTCAGTGGCGAGTCCATGTCCAGCAAATCCGTTTCCATACTGGCAGAACTGGAATAACCTTTATGTGTCTGATAGACTGCTTCTGAAAGGACAGCTGATTTTGATCCCTCGACCACTTCAGAGGGATGTGTTAGTCCAGTACCTTGAAAAACATAAATTTATAAACAAATATAAGGTAGATCACAATATGCCTTATGCTAGACTCTGGATTTTTTTCCCAGAACATTCATGCTATCCAGTAAATAAGAATTTGGAATGTAATAATTTAAGTGTAGAAAAGGAAAAAAAAGGCACAAATAGTAACGATCACCAGGGCCATTAATCTCCTCAAAGCTACCTGCCAGATCTTGGCAGTAGAGGCAACAGACTAGTTTTTTTGGAAAGAACACAAATACGGTACTGTGGTTGATTACTTCTCCAGATGTATTGGTTTGGCTCTACTTATATAGACCTAAGTGTCACACATTGTTGTGAAAGTAAGTAAATACTTGAAAAACATGAAGTTCTCATGTCAGATAAAGGACTTGTAAAATAATCAAAGTTTTCATAGAGCTGTTACATTCAACATCGTTGTCAGATTTTTTGCCTCCAGAGCAATGGGAAGAAAGATAGAGAGGAGAAGAGCATGAACTAGAACATATTAAAAGAAAAACAAAACCCACAAGCCATCTGCAAAAACTTAATGGCTTGATATAAAAAAATCTAGCCAGCAACAGCCATTCCACCTGGATCTGCTCCTGCACAATTTCTGATGGTAAGAAGATAAAAGATGATTCTATCCATGGCACCCAGGTAGCCTAAACTAAATGTTCCAGCTGAAAGGAATGCTGAACATGAGAAGATTAAATAAAAATCCATCAACAACAAATGTCAATGGTTGGCACAGAGCAAAACCACTGCCTGACCTGAGATCGGGGACTGGAGCTCTCAGACACGTGGAATTTTTCAGAATGTAGCAAATATTCCCAGCCTCCCTTCTGTGATGATTCAGAAGGATTTCTTTGGACGATCTGGACTCATCTGCAGAGTTTTCCAGTTCAACAATGAGAGAATCAAGGACCTGTTTGCATTCCCTAATGAAATGTAAACTACTTAGGAGGCTTCCCACAAGACCACGTCAGGAAACAGAACTGCCTTCCCAATGAAGCGATCTCAAAATCTCTCTCCACGAGTATACTCCATAGGCATGTATGTTTGTACTTCAGAAATGTTGATTTGTCATTTTAAGTTTTAATGCAATTGCCAGACAGAACCATGATATATTGTAAGGTTAAGATAATGAACAGGGCAATTTCAGGAAAGAGTTTTTCCTAGCAGCATAATAAGCCATGTTCTTATTTAAAACAGGACAATACCAAATATTTCATTTTGTGTGAAATCACCCATATCAAAAGACTACCCTTTTCTAAAATTAAATACTATTCCTCATGTTGGGGAAGGCTTATGTTAAACTCTAAGAACCTGTAGCAATTATTTGATGCAGTTGATGCAGTACTCTGTACTGCAAGAATCATGTTTTTCACTCTGGTGACAGAGGCTTCCTTAGTTTTCAACTGCCAGGCACAGTTAATTTTAAAATTTAATATACAGTCCAATCTTGGAGTACAAATATCCCATATCTGTAATTTTATACAACAAATAAATCCTAATTTAAACCTAGACTCTTCAAAATCCTAAAAGAAAGGAATACCCTCGAAAATCTTACATTCAGATATGGAGGCTGGATGGTTTATCCTCTTCCTTCCATTACTTATAAAATGTTTTTCTCACCATCAAGCAAATTATTTCAGTAAATTATACTACACTAATTCCAAAAACACGCACAAAAAAAAAATATTAAAAAAAAAAAATGGAACTGCCAGGGGCAGTTAGAAGGGCTGGATAACCTGAATCCTGTGGTGGTTTTAGCCCAAAGAACCTATGCTTCCTCAGTAATTTCAAAAATCTACTCTTGAAGAATAAGAGGAAGATTTTTGCTGTAGTGACAAAATACAAAAAAAAACAATATTACTTCAGAAGGATTCAATAAAGCAGCTCCAAACTGCCAATATCCTGAAGAAGTAAAACCTTTGCCTCAGACTCCAGCAGAGATCAGATCTCCTCTGTAACTTTGCTCTTTTTGGTGGATTTTAATTCACTTGAAAACTTATAGTTGGGATCTACATGGTACATGGTGACACCAGTGTTTCCAGTTCAGGAGACTTTTGGCCATAACAGGTGTTCCTGAAAGGAATGCAACTACCATAACGGGCCAAATCTTGCCAAAATTCATAGTTTCATAGCTGCAGAAAATACTGTGTCTGAATGTGATCATCCTAGTCTCCCTTCCATGGTCTCCCAAAGGATAGGGAACAGGCATGGGAATGAGAGGGAAAGGCTCCAGGGAATGTTTCCAGCTGTAGGTGGACATGCCACTTCCCTCCTGTCAGGCCATGTGGGGGCACATGACTGTCCATGCTCCTAAACTTGGAGCCTGTAGAGGCACCAGAGGAGCCCAAGCCCCTCTTTCAAGACAGGGAGCTCACTCAGAAGATCCCACTGTTCAAAGGCACAGAAAACCCAAGAAATATATTGCAGGCAAAGTGCAAAACTCTTTCTCAGCCTTCCCAAAATAGATTTGTGTATCCTTTCACTGAGATTCTGTCTTGTTACTTTAGTTCTTCCATAACCTTATTTATCAGATTTTCATCATTTTAACGCAGTAAATTTGCGTGCCAGCCAGGAGGAACTGAAATTCATGAACTTCCCAGGCCCAGGTTCAGAACTGAAGTACATATCGCTTCCTCCTGCAGTTAGAGACACACAGCTGCTCCTGTGTCAGCCAAAGCGGTGCTCAGACATCCAAAAGTCTGAGAGTTTATTTTTATCAGTCCAACAGAGAGTTTACATGGATTGATTAGATTCCTACATTTATGTGTGTATTTTATCTATTTATCTATCTATTTATAAAATAATATAAAACATATATATAGATATATTTGTGATGCATGCATCTCTTAAAGAAAAGTCAAACCTATCATCAGCTGAATGTTTAATGCAGATGTATTACTTGCCTAGAAGAGAGAATCTGCATGAGGGAGTACTGATATACCAGCACAGTGCATCTTGTGCTTCGGTGTAAAATTATCTCACCTCAATTTCCCCTAAAAATCCTGGTAGAAGAGGAAATTAAGGCAGACAAACTGAACTGTGATGCTTAGGGAGTCCCTTGATTCTGCCTGTCACAGTTTTAAGCCTGCTTGGGGCCTCAGGGGAGTCTGGCTGTTCTTACTCCTCCTCTGCCAACCAGACAGTAACGGCCCAGTGCTTTTATTCATTACCCTGAATGTAATGCACTAAATTTAACAAGTAACACACTCAGCGGGAATTTATTGGCCTTTTGCAGCATGATTGCAAGGTAAGATATGGATATGGATTCCAATTACTGCTGACACCCAGATAAGAGGAACAAAGCCTATATATGATTGTTATTAATCAAAGGTGATACCTGGTACTGCGAAGAAAAGAAAAACAAACCAAGAATCATTTAAAAATACTTAACTAGGTACTTTTTTCCCTATCAAAATATCAGTTGTTGCAAATAAAATTATACTGGCATTTTCTAGACAGCAATAATAAAAAGGATAAACATATTATGCAAAAATGGTCAGAAAGAAAATGTAAATAACAACTGCTATTGATTATAATATGACATGCAGAAAATTCACATCCCAGGAGATATAATATGCTGTATAAAGCCCAAAAAAGAAATATGCCTTGGTTCACGGCTATAGAAGTATTAAAAATCGCTAAACAAAATGAAAATTCAGTGTAATATATTCCAGAGAGCTGAGACTCATATTCATCTCAGTACTAAAGGATGGAATAGGAAGAAATTAATTTTTCTTGTTCACATCTGGTCTTTAAATAAGTACAATATGAATGGGCAAAGAACAGGCCAGAGACCACTGCATCAAAATTCCAGGAACCAACAGATGTGAAACACATGTAATATCTCTCCTAAACCTCTCCCAGGTGTGCACAGAATCAAACCACTGAGTTATATGGGATTGCATCCATTTCATATCACTGCACCCCATGGCATGTTAAATACTGCAGTCATTCAGAGCAATGAGAGGCAAAGAATTTGGACTCAGTGTTTAGAATTGCCACTCATGTTGGACATAGATGAAAGTTCTTTCCAAGCTGTTTGGACTGTTAAGGTCAGCAAAGTGGGACAAGAGAGCTTATGAAGTTTCTCACTACTATTTCCAATATTCGTGCTGAGCATATCAGATGAATATTTACTGCTAACAACTCCTTTCCCTTTCTGAACCATAAGTGGGATAAATTACTTTTCAAAACCATAGAGTTAAAAGACAACACAGAAAAATTTGCTTGAAATCCAGTGAATCTGCTATTCACTGACAGACTGCCTTATATGCCTATAACTTATGTATTACTTAAAAAATTAATCAGAAAATGTGAAAATTGTGTTGCAAATACCACAGTGGCCCTTCCTGGATCTATTCTAGAACTCTATCCTGCTTCTTGAGAATCTTTTTATTGTGCAGTCCCTTCAGTATTTGTAAAAGGCAATTTGCGTGCCCACTGGGAGCAGAACTGACACAGTAGCTGTCTCAAACAAACCACCACAAACTTCTCAGTGCGGCTTCCAGAAAGGAATGCAATGCAATGACTTGGAGAACAAGCTTAAAAGAATTTTGACAATTCTTCTGTCTTTAAAGATTCTATTCTACAAGACATCATTATTACATCATCTACATAAGACATGGCATATGCATAAGACTTACAGCACATGTAACTGGGGTTAGCCCACCTTTCCTGGGATTCTGCCTCTCACTTGTGAAAAACAAGAGACCAGTTTTTGCTCACATTGAGAATTACATTTTCATCTCCCTTGTGAGGAAAAATGCCATGAGCAGTGATCATGCCCTGCACATACAAGATATATATAAAATATAAGTTATAAAGATTTATACATTTAATCAAATAAGGAGAAGAGAAAAATAATATTAACAAAGGCCTTTACTTAGGGAAAGAGAAAAGCAATCATCTTTTCTCACTGCTTTTTGCCACTTTACTGGTATATGAAAGTGTTTTCAGAGTAGGTACAGCTGGAAGGAAAAGAGAAGAAGCAGGAATAATACATTTTTAGGAAATAAAAGTTTTTTAAACAAATCCATATACATTATGTACTATATATTATCTACCACATGGCATTTGCTATTTATATATGAATGATGGATTTTATGAGAGCATAAAATCATTTTTTGCTGCTTTTAATGCTGTAAGGTTTTACTGATAAATATTTGATTACATATGTACAGGATTTCAAACTTGAGGTGCAGTCAGCTCAGTGATGCAGCCTTGGATATCAAACAGATCTTTTATTTTTATTAATAGCTCTAGCATTTTCTTGCAATACGTGAAGTTTGTCACAGGCAGAAATGGAAGCAGCTAGAATTTTGATTCATCAGAGCATGCAGTTACGTTTATAACTTTAAGCTTGAGATTAGTGCTCACCAGGGCTTTGTAAATAAGGACTTTACTAAGTAATGGCTTAGTAAATACACTATTTCCCCAGCACTGGCTCCAGAGATTACTTCTGTAGTCTTCCTGCTAAAATGCATACTTGTGTTTTACAGTCCTTGCTCACAGTAAAATAAATGCACAGAAGGTAAGTTTCTGTGATTGTCTACATATTGTTTTGCAAAGGACATGAAACTAATGTTGTTTCCTCATATTGCTACTAGAACCTTATATGAGGAAAAGCCCCATGGGTGGCAATAAATGTTGAAGCTGCAGTCTTTTGTTCTCAAATGTTAATGATAAAAATCCAACAACATTTTCTGAAAAAGATTACAATTTAAAATGGTAATGGTACGTTTGTCTCAAGAGGTTTGTATTCTGTCTGCAAACCAATCAAGATATGGTAAAAGGATTTAGATAGGAATCACAGCTGAATGCATAAAATCCTGGGAACAAAGAATGATACCTGCATATGGAGACAGCTGGCAACACCCATCAGTGGACAGAGAATGCAATTCTCTTTATTCTTGCAAATACAAAACCTTTTAAATTCTGGTAGTTTCTGCTATATGTGACTGGTTTTTTTCACAGCACACCATCAAGGAAGTTACTGTGTTTTTGTAGCCCATCCCATGGATATGTATTAGATCTGAGTCTGACTCCTCTGATTGGAATAAAAATCACCAAAATGTGGATCGAGGTGATAATTGTAATGTGAAATATTATCTTCTCCCTCCCCCCCCAGCCCCAAATTTCTCACAATGCTTTTAACACACTAATCCTTAAGAATCATTTTAGCAATAAGAGTAGGAGAAGACATCACACTGGAAGGGAATAATTTCAAGCCTTAGATGTGTCATGAAGCATGAGGATGAAGAATAAGTGACTTCAGTCATCTGTGAAGAGCAATGGTTCCCAGAAATGCACTGCCTAAAGTATCTTATTGCTATTACTGCATGGAAAGTATTTTAGAAAATATAAATATAATTATTAGATTTGAGTGATTAAGCTGCCAACTATACAGCTTGTAATTCACTTTTTAACAAATAAGTAAGTTCTGTAATCACATTTTTAAAATTAAAGTGCATGTTTTAAAAATTAAAAAGGATTTCCTTGCTCAGGTGAACTTCCACCCCAGTCAAGGTCTGCAACAGCAGCTGAGAAAACAATGTTTGGGCCACTCTACCTACATAAAGAGACTTCCATGGTGGTATTTGTCCAAACCCAAAACAAGCATCACCACTGGGAAGTGTCCATTTCCCCTTCCTCTGAATGATTCCTCTGCCACAGTCTTCTTGGGTTTAGGAATGACGAAGAAGTAAATATATGTTCTGCACCACTGTATAGGCAAGAGACATCAATATTCTCTGGGTCAAGCATCTGTTTGGGTAAGGAATAGGTATCTCAAATTTTATTATTGATTTTGTTTTTATAACTATTTTGTTTCTTTTTCAGAGAAAAATCACTTCTATTATTCAGGGTTAAAAAATTTGTGTCTTCTTTGTGTAGATTTCATTTTTAATAAAAAAATGAAAAATTAAAAAGTCATCCTTCATTTCACAGATAACAAGCTACAGTTCTGTTTGTTGGGACATCATCTCATTGGTTTTACTAGGCAAATTATCAAGTATTGAATGGAAACAACACTTTGGTTTTGGAAAAAATGTTTCATTTTTCTGTTGAAAAGAATTGAGCTGTAGCTAATTTTTAAAGTTATATCATTATTGTAAAGTTTCATCTTTAAAGATCACACTCCTACTCTCATTCTTGTTATATGTTGTAATTTGACTATACTAGTGACTGCAAAACATTTTCTTTCTTATTTATGTCATTTTATGTTTCTTTAATTGCATGATACTTCTTTAATTTGCCTGACAATATAAAGGGGAAAAAAAAGTTAAAAATTTAAAGAATCAGAGGAAACGAAAAGTCATTCCAGATTCTAAACCAGAATATTTTTTACTCCTGTTAATCTGTAATGGCTCTGAGGAACTGATCAGAATATCTGAAGCACTTTTGACGTTGCTGTCGCGATTAAATATTTAAATTGAGGGACTTATTTTTGCTCCCCTAGTCAAGTACCAGGTAAGGGTAAAATGTGGTAAGAAATCAAAAGGATGAGACACACTTGAGGAAGCATTCTCACAGCCTTACTCAAGGTGCATAACTCAGACATGATCCCTCGTGACTAAGTTTAGCAGCCAACACCCACCACAGAGGCAATAATGTGTAGAGGCAAGTTCTGTCAGAGGGTAGTAAAAATGGTTATTTAGTTCTAAACAGCACAGAAAGTCTTACATTCAAGATAAATTTATAGAGCATTTACTGATTGCTAGAATGCAGAAAATGCTGCAATTTCCTCTTTCTAGCCCAAACTTCCACTGCTGTTCCTCTTTTAGCAATTATTCTGGGAATAAAGAGAAGTGAATGCATTGGTCTCAGCCCCAGAGAGTGGGAGTGATCCTGTGTTTGTCTTTCACATTAGAAAGGATCAGCTATGGAAGGACTTTGGAGACTCAGAAGGACTTGACAGCTTTGCATCCTCAGGAAGAGGCTCACTTGCTGCCAGTTGTAAACAATATATACTGAAGCGAGTAGTGGGCTTAATTACCCTCAATAAAATATCTCTGTTTAAGTACTCAAACTGATAACTGGAAATAATTTTCTCTTAGCCATCATTTCCCCCCTTCTCCCCTCCCTGCTTTCTTTATGATCTAGTTTACATACCCTGATTTGCAAATATTTTTGGGACAATGTCAAATTGCTTTAGACCAAACAATGAGATTTCTTATCTATTTTTATAAAATTTAATCCCACTGGCAATGTTGACTTGATTTCTGTAATGGTTACAATGAAAACAGTGTTTCATTTGGCTTTAAAATTGTGATCACAGATTAAATATTACAGGACTATGCCAGAATATGAGGGCCAGGCACCGAAACCAACTCTAAACAAAAACTGAAACTATGTAGTCTATATTTTCATTATGAAATCTGAAAAATAAAAGGCGGGAGAATAACCCTAAAAAACCCCATAAAAGTTGCCTATATAAAGGAATAAATTTATTATACAGCAATATACCACTGCTATATTGTAGCAAGCTGCTGATGTGGTATCAGTCAGAGCTGTGGGGTTCCAGATGGGGCAATGTCCATTAACAGCCAGCAGCTGGATAATTCATCAGCCTAACCAGTGTGTGGAGTTTCACACACCTCTTCTGCAATTCAAGGGGGACCTTCCCCTCCAGCCCACTCCCACTCTAAGTTTAACCTCACAGCAAAACTTTTATACTATTGTTGCAAGGATGTCTAATCCACGCTAAACGTTCTAATCAAGAAATACCTCAAGGGCCTTTTTGTGATGGTTTTGGTTATATATTTATGCTAAATCTGCAGCTTTCAGTGTTATCTTCCATAAGAAGTCACCATCTCTGGTTCATGAGATGCCATTTTCTTTGTCTTCTATAATAGACAGGTTTCAAACATTATCAACAAACACAGGCTGGGAGATTAGCTCAGAAGAACACGTTCCACAGAGGCAAGACAGATGCTCCTTCTGTGCTTTGGCCTTCTAATCGAGAGACCTCAGCACAAATAATTTGGTGGGGAAAGTGGAGGGATGCTGAGAAGAAGTGTCTGCCTTGCCACAGCATGCAGAGAGAGTACTCTGCATGAAAGAGCCCTGCGATGGATAGTGGTTGCAAGTCCAAAAATTTTTATGGCCAGCCTTTTTTTTTTTAATTGTGTGGTTCCCCAGAAAGAACAGTCCCAGAAGCACTATGATGTGCACTGCCAGATGCCAAGAGTCTCCAAACCTCCAGACTCTGAGAAGTAGATACACAACTCCTACCACAATGGTCGTGTGCTTCTCTGGAACACACTCTGGGATCTGCCAGCTTTGGGAGAGAAACCTGCTTGCTTTTTTAGAGGTATGAAAAATCTGCCTTATCCCAGGGACAAACTAAACATATATCTGTCAGTGAAATCACATGGACTATCCCTTCCATCAGTAGTTTTAATTGCAAGTTTTTCATATACAGGAGAGGGGTTTATGTCCTGGCTTGAAATCACTAAAGCTGCAAGACCACGCTATGCTGCACATAAATGTTAGGAAAGAGCACATTTGAAAGCTGGGCTGAAGAAAATGGTGGATCTTCCTCCTTCTCCAGCATGATTTGATGATCTCAAAGGTCTATCTGATGCGGTGCTGCTCTGCCTGCACCCATCCCAGGGCCTGGGCACTGGGCAGATTCCAGCAGCAGATGCCCAGAGCCTCCAGGCTGGACCCCCCTTTTTCCCAAGGAGAAAAGGAAAATCAGGGAGGTACCTACAGAAACAATACACCAATTCTTTGAAGCTTTGCTCCCTTGCTGCAGGTACCAGCCTAAGATGGGGCGCTGCGTGCTAAAACAGATTTCTCGTAAATATTTCATATTCATGAGACAAGCAAAAAAGGCCTGTCACCACCCTGTGCATTTCTATTATTTAAAGGGTCACTAATCAAGCAGTGAACTTACCTTTCCGACAAATCTCCATACCAGACAATCAATATTCATCTGGTGCTAGCGATACCCTTTCCCTGCCCGCCCAGCATGGTGGTGCAAGCTGGACTGTCCTCCTCCTCCCTGGGGATTAACACAGCCTGGGCAACGAGCCCTGAGGACCTGGGAGGCTGTGCTCTGTGTCCAGCACCCCTGGGAAAGGGTTTGGAATTGTCACCAACCGCCACAGTGGGTACAGTAAAGGCGGGACTAGGAAGGGTTAAAGTTTTGTCTGTGACACTGAAATTGAGGCCAGCTGTAGGTCATATTCATGTCCCAGTCACAGGAAAATGAACCTGTGAGACAGAACCTAATTATCTGCTAAACCAAAAGCCAGTCTCAGTTCAATAACTTACGACAGAGCTGGCAGCCAGATATAGTGTTGTCATGGCAACGCTGAAAAAAAATCCACTGCAGTAGAGAACAAGAAGGAAAAGAAGGAGACTGTAACCCTGAATATGCTGTAGCCATTTGATCTTGGACAAGTGGATATGTCGAAAGAGCCAGATTGCTACAACTGTCTATCCACTTTAATATCCTCTATAATTACTGAAATGAAAAATGCAATTACAGTGTGCTCTGAGCTAAAAACCAGGAATAACTGGCTAACTGGGAATTAATTTTAGAGGGAACAATATCGGTTTCTTTCCCCTCTCAACACACATAGACTGAGAAGTATGTGGGGGCTGGAGAGCAGAGCTGCCTGCTTCCTGCTAGTCCAAAATCACTGCATGCCAATCAAACCCTTGCTTTTCCATATCACCTTCCCCTCCTCCCTCTTCCATCCACAATCCATTACAGACAAGGGAAAAGTTCAGTAGAGCAAAGCACTAAAGATCTCGCTTTGTGGACTGCAATGTCTGAACTAGGTGAAGCTTAGGGTGACATGAGTTTACAGCTCACAGAAAAACATCCTGAGCATGGCCCCTTACACGAGACACACAATCAGTCAGAGCAGTCCACAATGGATCCACCCTCCTTGGAGCCAGGGGGCGAGGGAACTTGTCCCCCCAGCATGCTCCTATTGGGAGCTGAGCACAGTACCCTCAAGCAGAGCTGGGGTTGGATATGGGGCTTTTTCCAGCTGAATCTCCCTAGGTAACCAAACAAAGGACACGAACCTTGGACTGCTCACCAAGTTGGCTGGGCACATGGGCACAGACCAGCACCTTGGCTGTGGACCACCAGCACCCTGCTCTGCTGGGTCCCTCAGCACAGCTGAAAAAGTTTACAACAAATCCGATGCACATACACACCAAACACAAAATGGAATTCTGCTTTCAAAAATATATTCAAAGTGTCATATATCTATACATATATATACGTGCACATATTTTTTACTGCTGTGAGGACCACGAAACCTATGTGTTCAGTTTGGTCCGAGATGCAGATTTGGTGTCAGAAAGATTCCTTGAAAGAATATATATCTGTTTATGTGTATCAAAGACAGAGATTGTAAGTGAAACATCATGGTTAGAACAGTACAATTAATGCAAATAAGCTATTTATTTGGCACTTCTCTGTCAGTGTTTCCAGCTTGTTGGAAGAGCTATCTGTGCCTTTCAGAGCAGCTTGCTGAACAGTGAGACTTTGCTCCCAGATGCTGGAAACTGCATGGTTTCAGATTCTCACATAGACATGCTATTCAGACTCAAAATGTCCTTGCTATTACTAATTACATAAGAGACTTCTGAAAAAATTGTAGTATTTCAGATGGTTAAGACAGCAAAATAATTTCCAACTTGAGAATGTGATCAGGAAATGTTATTCTCCTTATATTTTTACCCTGCACAGGCTTTCTTTCTTTCTTCTGACTGGGCAACTGAAGCCCAGATTTGGCAGTTCTTTTCAAAAAAAAAAAGCTCTTATTCTAGCAATAATGCTGTCTGACTAAAAATTACTCACTTAAGTATGGCATCTTCTAGAGAAGGCTATGTATCAATCACTACTTCACTGTGCTGTGTATGTGTAAAGATAAAAAAGGAAAATTCATTCAGCAGCATGTTATTTGCATTCTAGCTTTTTAAATAAAAAAATGTAAATAACTCCCAAAAGACCCACCCAAATTCCACAAAACTCCACAGGCAACACATCATGTAGGTCTTCATATCACTGTATTGTTTGAGACCAGCATACTGCTCTCGTAAATGCTTACCATTGGTACCCATTCCAATGAGTAGCTCTGTTGAGGCAGTACAGGTGTCCAGTATCTACACAGAAGTGAAGCATGACCTTTCTACACCTGCAGTTTTTATCAGCTGTAATGCAGATCAAAGGACATCCATAGCAATATTTTCAGTGAGCCAGCCTGGTGCTTAGAATAGATGAGGTCTCCTGAGGTCTGTGGTTCTAAACCCGGTTATGGTGGTCATTAATGTGGCCTGATTTTCATCATGGAAAATATGAATGACCTCATGCTTTTCTTTCATTGATCTCTGTGTTTCTGAAATGTTAGCAAATTGGTTTTCTCCCAGTCTGAGAATTCTGCTTGGTCTTTTTAAACTGTTTAAACAGTTTTTAGGAAAATGCCTTCTCTAACTGCTGGAAATTGGCTTTAATAGACTGGTTTTCAGCCTGTAAGGAATCTGTGTAAACTGATAACTCATTTTTGAGAAAAATTTCCTAGAAAAGCCTCTGAATCTTTTCTACAAGGATCACTCTCCCAGGAAATTCAGAGGCACGCAAATAATGCAAAAGAGGCAAAAAATTATTGGGAAAAGGTTAACAACTTCAGCACAGGGAACAGAAATTCTATTTCTATTTAAAAAACTAAACTGAAAAAGACCATGGTCTTCACACATGGTAAAAGGAAAAAAGTCTTGATTTTTTTCTACTGAAAGGTGTTTTGTTTCCCGCCCAAGCCCACAGACATCCTGAGAGAAGCACTTCCAAAAAGAGTGGACTGCCCTTTCCCCCTCATTTGCATGGATCTGCTGAGGAGAGACAGGCTCATCCTGGGGATGAAGCAAAGGGGAGTCCCAGTGTGGGTCTGCAGAACCTCTGTGCACCAGAGCTGCCTCTGCTCGCTCTGAGTCTGACAGGGCCACTGTTACAGCTGGAGCTTTTTCGGGAAAGAAGCACCCACCCTCACCTGTGATGTTGGCAGCACATTTATCACCAACAAATCCCTGGACTGTATACTTCAGGCTGCTCGTTTTAGCTATGGATGGGGTAAGCTAGAGCACAGAAACCCAAATGTGTGCCTCAGTTGGTGTTCTGACATCTATTGAAAACAGACCAAAAAAAAGAGACCAATTAGTGAAAAATGAAAACACAATTTTGTAATGGCGGAAGCATTACAGACAGGAAGCATTGGTTAAAAGGTCTACCTTTTAACATCAACAAAAAAAAAAAAAAAAAAAAAAAAAAAAAAAAAAAAAAGAAAAAATTAAAGAGAGAGAAATCAGGACCTGACCATTGTAGCAGTAACTGTGGTCAAATGCTGTCTTGTGTCCCCATATGAAACTGTGGCTTTCATAAATTTGAACTACACCAAGTATCCACTGACATATTTTATTAATCTGTGCTTTTATCCAAGCTCCTGAAAATATAAACTCAAAAAATTGAAGCTGGTTGTAATAGCCACAATTGGGTATTTAAAGACAGTATTTTAATTTTCTGAACGAAAACGTAGTTTGCGAAATTCTCAACGGTACAATGGAATGAGACAGGTAACAAAGCACTTGATTTCCTATTTATTGAGTGTCTGTTGCTTTTTGTGATGACTTGAAGCATCTAAGATATGATGAGGCTGGCAGATAAGTCACACAGTTCCAGTGGACTTGCCATCTCTGGGAGTAGCACCAGTAGGATGCCCTAAGGCAAATGGCAAATGTAACTTTATATTTTCTAAACTTTTCTAATGACTTATGGCTCCTCCAAAGTCCCAAGCACCAAATTTTAGTCAGGTTTGAAAGAAATACCAAGTAACCACATTAATCCATTTTTATTTGTCTCATTAGCTGGGTTGTAATATGCCCAAATATACTAGTATTATACTGTAGAGTGGCTTTACTTGATCTAATCCCCCTAGAATCAGCTCTTACTATTACATGTTAATTTTTTTTCTAGAAAAGAGCTCAATCACTTCAGTAAAAAATGAGACTTGTTAATTACTTCAAGTATAAATAGAGTCTTTGGTAATATACAATTTACAAATTGTGATGCTATAATTACTTTAAAAAATCATGTATAGTTGGCATGAATCATCCAATAAAGCTGCTATATTAAAAGCTAAAATCTCTTTTTAAACTAAGCAGTTAATATTTAAACTTATATTCCATTAAAAATATGCCAGGATGGTTTTGCATCATGTTAAATGAGATACAGTGAGGCCACTTGATTTGTTTCTATTTTTGTTGCCGTTTTAGATCCTGAGCAAACAAACCAAATATTATAACAATATACTTATTTGGTTGAATCTAAATAGAACCTTTCAGTCTTGTAATATAGACAGTTTAGACTCTTTTTCCAGAACTAGAATTCTGCTTTGGTGCCGTCTTCGGTGTAAGCTGATCTTGTTCTGGAAACCCGTGACTAGGTAGGTGCGATGTTCTGACAAGGGAAATGCCTTCCAGGGTTCATTTCACCATCCCCCACGTAATCTGGGGATATGTTAAGCACAAAAGGATCCAGCAGATAGCATGGAGCTTTTTGAGAGTGGAAATAGTTTAAGTATGTGTCTTGTAAGGATGGTGACCACTCTTCAAAATGTTTAAATTTGATGTTGACATCTTAGCAGCTGAAGTCAAAGGCTCCCCTTAACTTTAAAAAGGCCAAAGCATTCCTTTATGGAAACTACAAGGCTTCAAGGTGCCTCTGTCTTCCAGGACAAGCTTTGTACTGATAATAACAGTCGTGAGAACATCACAGTGCCAAATGTCACAGATCTGATCTAATCAACCTCTAAGTATCTCCATTGTACAGAGCACTGTGTGGCTGGAAAAGTTTTCCAATAAGCTACATGTATTAGAAAAACACACTGGCCCCAGGTAAAATCTGTTGTATGACTGAACATCAGAAATTCTCCCTGCCAAGAAAATACTTAGAGAAAGCAAATTAAGCGGGCATAATGATGCAGGTTACACAGAGGCATTGCACCTTGGAAATCCATGCAAACCACTTACACATGGCTCCAACATTTTCTCAATCTTCTTTAGATGCAAATGAATCTGCAGAACATGGAGATATTTGTAATCAAGGAAAGATACCATTGTTATCACACCAAAAGGGTTCAGAAAATTTAAGCACAAGTAATAAAACACATGCACAAAAGAAAAGAAAAATTCTGCCAAGGGTGCTTAAATAGGTTGATACCAGCTATTAGTCACTGCATTGAATTCCACAGGAGACAGAGAAATAAAAGCACAACAGAGAAGTATCACTTTACTTATCCTTTTCCCTGAGCATGTCCTAGTGGCTATTGTCAGAGAAAAAGGACTCTGGGCTAGATGCTAGCAATTTGCTAGATTGTTAGCATTTCTTTCCACTCCAGATGTATTTTACTGCTCCTTAAGATGTACTGTGATAAAGCCCATGGACAGTGTCTAGACATAGCACATAGCTAAGGCCTTTGAAAGTCATTTGATGCACTGGGTCTGTGTTATACATGCATGGGTTTAATGAGCTTCTTACAGGTTTTCCAGGAGTACTGTGCAGCAGGCAAGAGACAGACAAAGAGAGAAAAATCCTTACCTTTGATTTCACACCTGTTGCTATAGACACCACAACGTGTTTTGCACTATCCTGTTTAAGGGGCTTAGACATGGAATGGCCATCAGATATTTTTAATCCTCTCTATGCTAAACATACTTTTCCTTTCTCAGTTTCACACAGGAATGTATCTGTTGGCAAATTTAGGCACAGCTTACTCACTGGATTAGATTCTCATGCATGCATTACCTTATGCCACCTTCCTTTTTTTAGCCAGTGTCCCCTAGATGGTTTTGTTTTGCCAAATAAAACCAAAATTTTGTGGAGTGTGGTAGCTCCTTGTGAAACTATTGGAAAGAACATTTCAGGCTCAGTTTTGGACCTTCAGTCACTGGAGGTCTGATGCCACCTCAAAGCCTTCACCTGGGGCAGTGGCCTTGCTCCAAAAGGGGTGTTGTGTTATGCATCAGAGCAGTCAGAGTGAAGGAAGCTTGGGATTGTATTTACTTACACTTGTTAGTGCAACAGCTCCAACAGCTCCATAGGTACTACAGTCACTAAGCTCATTCCCTTCCCTCCTTGGATTGGGAATATTTTGTCTTTACAGAGCATTCTTACATCCCAGGTAAAAGAAAAAAAAAATAAAAAAAGAAAAAAATGTTGGAAAAAACCCACTTAAATTGCATTTGCTTGGGGCTTATTTTTGGCTCTTCAAAAAATAAAAAGTGCAGTTGAAATTTTTAGAACTTCTGGGCCATTTTTGCTACAGAAATGCTGCTACAAACATGACAATTTATTGCACGATGGGAAATCCTGGTGTTCCAACTCTACCACCCCACAGGAATTCACATGCAGGAGAACAGGGCTGCGGCACCACGTGCTCCGAGCCTGCCTTTTCAACATTCCAGTGCAGGACAGCTACTGCCTTTGGAGGTGGGAAAAAGGTAACATAGGTTCAGGAGCTGTGCCCATCACCTTCAGCAGGCTGTCAGAAAAGGCAGTTTCTTTCTCCGTGGTACCAGGTCCTGTGATGCACTGCATGTGTACATATTTCTGTAATTTTAAACCTAACATAGGAAACCAGAGTCATTGTATAGAACAAATAATCCTTCAACAAAATCATAGAAATTCTGAATAAGACACACATAAAAAAGAACAAAATCATGTGTGGATTATCCCAAGATTTGTGAAATGAAATTGATTTCCAGTCAAATCAGCTCTTTTACTCTTCTTGAAAATGTCAGGGTGTCAGTCGTGGCCATTACCAGGCTGTGATTTATAGTTGAGGCAGAGCAATAATACTCAGGTGACTGTCTGGAACTGTACTGCTGTGTCTGGAAAGGCTATAGATGACAGCTTCCCCCTTTCTTAACCAACTTGGATTGCTTATCTAAGACCAATCTTCCCCCCATCCCTCCTCCCCAAACGCATGATAGGAAAATGATCAAACGTATAGGATTGCAGATTTACTGAGATCAGACAAATAATCTTTGTAAAGGGACTAGGTTACAGACTTTGGAGAAACACATTAAAAATAATCCTTTATCTAGCTATATCCTAGCTGTTTGGATGGGTACCTGTAAAATGTGAGACTGATTGCCTGGATTCAACACATGGGTATATTTGAATCCATCTGTAGGATCTATTTCTGTAACTCAAGAATACAAGACACACAAAAAATGCTGAAATCAAGCAAGCTTTCAAATACTGAGAATAATACAGCTGCTGTCATTTCCTTCTGAAATTAAACACAGTTTATTCAATAAATAGATTAATGGAGGTCAAAAACTACCTGGCTAATAATGATTCAAAGATTGATAAGCTAATTCTGTTATTTCTCCCATCAATATAAGGTTTTGCTTAAATAAAGGCAACAGAAGTACTTAACAGTTTAGATGATAAACTCCTACTAATTTTAACTGAGATTCAGCACTTTTAAATACCACAAAAAAGATTTCTCCAAATAATTTTCTCTCTTTATTCCTTTAGCTATACTTATGGGGTCAATATAGTGAAGCAAAGAAGAGTATAAACAAGATAAATGAGTAAGTAAGAATTACTAGCAAGCTAATTACAAAAAGAAGAATTACTAGCAAGCTAATACCATGCCTGACATCAGCTTGCTCACTCTGCTATTAGCATTTGCAGAATATATTGACAAAATGGGAAAGACTCAAACAAGAACAATCAATATGATCTGATCTTCCCAAAAATCTTAGAGTAAGACAATGAAGACAATCTCATTAATTTTTCACTGAAAATCCTAAGAGGGGGGACGAAACAAATGACCATTTAAATTGTCAGGAAAATTTAAAAAAGTAATTGGAAACTAATGCTAAACAAGTTTTAATTAGAAATAAGGCCTATGTTTTTAATATTGATGTAATAGACTGCTGGGAGACTGTTCCAGGATCTTATTATGGATTCTCTGCCATCCCAAATCCTAAATATACATGCTAACCAAACAGAAATTGTTGATGTTGACGTGGGAGTTGCTTGGTGAATGCTTTGGCATGTTTTATGGAGGAAGTCAGACTGGATGATTGAGTTTGCCTTGGCAGCGGACAGGATATTTCTGCTGTGTGTGGGAGACACAAGAGAGGAGAGTAGGGGGAGGGAAAAGGAGAGAGAGGAAGAAAGAAGGAGATGCCTGGCTGTATTTCTGGCCTGGCCCATGTAAGGTGCAGGTCCTGCGGGGTCCCAAGTTTCCTGGTCTAGTGAATGGCACGTGGTATCTGGAAGCAGAGAATCTTCTGCTGTAGGAAGGCGTCCATGGCATTCATGGATGGCACCCAGCCACAGGTATTACCACAGGCCAAAGAGCCTGCAAGTCCTCTCAGAAGACTACCGCAGGTATCAAGTTCTGCTGTCATTTCCTAACACAAGCTGAAGGATTTTTTTCGCCATGGTAAAATCACACAGAATTGAGACACACACATTACACTGATTTCTACAAAAATGATGAGCCAAGGACTATCTGTGGAGCTCCACTTTTCCATTTTTTTCTTGCTTGCTTTTGCAGAAGATCATCGGGACCATTAAAAATATCAATCTGAAAAAAGTAAATGTGCATATCAAAACTAATCTAAAGAGTTTCAATGGAAACTCATTGAATATTGGGATCTGAGATCCAATAGCTTGTTCAGATGCAGCCCTCTCTTTCCAAGCACTGCACTAAGATACTGTGAACAATTGGAGGACAAACAGCAGAAAGAAAATGGTAGAAGAAATACATAAAACATTGCCTCACACTGCCACACTAAATCTTGACCTCCTAATTTCTTAATATTTGGTTTATACTGAGGGCTCAGAGCTCTAATAAAAGTCAAGGTCCCCCTGTGACAGTCACTGTCACAGTGAGTGGTGTTCTCCACATGAAAGAGCCATAGTCTGCATGGACAGCACCGGGAAAATGGCAAGAAGGGAAAGTAAAGGCTCAAGGGAATCTGTCTGCATTCATGATGGGTGCCAGGAAGTGATCCTAAAATTTTAGCCATCTATGCAGCAAAGAAGAGCACGTAGACAGCAGTTTGGAAACTTTTCAAAGGCTATTAAAAGTGTTAGTTATTGTATGTAGTAATTTTGATTTCCCACTAGCATTTACGGAATGTTTACCAAATTTCAGAAAGCCAAGCTGCAGCCTTTGGAATTTATTAACTCATAAAATCCTACCAAACCTCAACACTCAGATACTGGTAGCACCCACAAGAAATCTAACCCTCTGAGTCAGCCAGGAAAGGTTTCCAATGCTGCACTGGTAACCTGCTTCACTTCTAAATGTCCAGCCATTGTTTAAAAACCAGATGCCTCAATGACTCCTAGAACATCAATATTTTAACCATACTCCTCTATTTTGGAAGGAGACATAAGTTTGAGAATTAAGATCTAAAATAATATGCCAGCATAATAAACAACAGAAAAGCATGGTCTCCTACATTTATTTAAAATCTCACAGTAAATCTAACTCCCTGAATACTCCAGTGTATGAGTATAAATTAGGCCAGCAAGAACTATAAGCACTGTGTATCCTCAGACTTGAAGCAAATCTTCCCAACAGAGGCATGAACCCTGTGCTTGCAGCAGAAAGCCATAAATCCCACCACAAAATGGCTCTGCCGGCCATTTCATGTGCCAGGCTTGCTGAACACTGATTCCTGAGCTGTTGGACACTGTGCCATAGGGATGGAGAGGTGCTGTGTCTGGATTAGGCTCGTGTCAGCTGCTGCAGGATAGCAGCAGTGTGAGAGTCTGTAATCCTGCCTCCTGTAGGCCCAAAGCAGAACTAGGCTCCCTGAGGGCAAGGGGCCGCTGTCACAACTTTTGGAAATATGAATCTGGCTAAATGCTGGCAGTAAAAGTTTCATGCACATCGCCGGCAGAAACTACCTGTGCTGAACAGAGCAGCAGAAAATTATCCTATAGCCTGCTTTTCCCAAATCACAATTATTAAATTTGATGTTCCACAAATGAACCACTATTCTGATTGTGCAGAGATCAGGACTATCATGCTATTCTTCAAAAGAAAAGGAGAAAGAAAAGCTTTACCTGGAAAACTGCAACCAGCAACCTAAGATATGTAATGGCTGACTGCTGGTTGTTTCTGAATGGGGCCAAGTGAGGAGATGCAGACTCTGCAAAATTTTACAAGTAGAGGAATTTATATGTCCTTCATGTTCAGGATGAAGAACCACTGTGGAGAGAAATGCAAACAATGGGAGCAAGGCTGATTTAAACCCCTAGGAGACCAAAGCCAGCATCTTGTCGGGTTTTACAGTGGGGCTGTGGAAGGGAAGGAAACAAAGAGATGAAAAGAAGAAAGGGAGAGGTGAATGCTACTCACTAGTAATATTGTGATTTCTTCAGAGAATAACTTTGGAAGAAGAAAAGCAAATGTCCGATTCTCTGGCATACCTACACCCAAATGGGCAGAAATATTTTAGTAGGAGAGAGTGAGCAAGGATCCCACAATCAAAGTTTCTAGACAGAATGTTTTCCCCATGCACTTCAAAGGCAGTTTGCAGAGGAGAGTGTAGAGGAACAGACAGTGAACCATGAAGACTTTTCCCCTACTAACTGTCTCACTTGTATGAAAATCAGTATATAAACTGGATAAACAGAATCTACTTCTTTATGCATTGGAAGCACTCAATCTATTTTACTGTCATCCAATGGAAATGCTTTAAGCAAAGGAATGCACTATGAAGAAACACATTCTACTAGGAAAAGCTTGAGTTTGAAATTAAATCCTGTGCTAAACTTTTCAAGAAGTATCTACCTTCACTGAAGTCTTTTCATAGCCCTGCTTATTTCTACTTTAAACTTCTCATTTATTGTACTTTAAGCCCCATCAGTGAATGTAAATGGGGTTTCACTATATGTTTAGTGCATTCAAGCATTCTTTGTTACAGTTCCCACCCTGCTGCATTATGTGAGCTCTGCCACGGAAGTCCAGCAGTCGGTTTGTTTTCTGTATTAAT
The DNA here is from genome assembly GCA_013397245.1 of Thryothorus ludovicianus. Lineage (NCBI taxonomy): Eukaryota > Metazoa > Chordata > Aves > Passeriformes > Certhiidae > Thryothorus > Thryothorus ludovicianus. Next base: position 176,883 of record VZTB01018175.1, read on the forward strand.
AAAAGAACCTACTTTTCCGCACTTCTTTGAAGAAGTTGAAAGGGCTACATGTTAGAGGGGGAGGTGGTGGGGAACAGACTGTGGTGTAATCCCCAAACGCAAATGCTGTCTAGATTAGAAACCTCCCTGAAGAAAATCGACAAATGCTAAGACTGTGCTTTTTGTGTGATGAACACTAGAGCAATAACTTAGCCACATACTGGGTTCTGCCTAATGCTTAGGGAGCCTACTAGGTGAAAGGAATTAAATGAAAAATAAAATCTTCCAGTTGGCTCTGTGCCGATGCCATCCAGCCCTTTCGGTATCCAGTGACTTACTAATGCAACTATTTTCATGTGTATTTCATCACTGAGGTATCTCAATATAATACTTAGGAATCTGTTAAAATAATAATAACAAACGCACAAACGGGATTTACCCATTGCCAGTGTTTTTACATAGTCCAGGAAAAGCTTAATTAAAGGGGTGGGACGTGTCTCTGCTGAATAGCTGTTTTTCCTTCATACCTTCCCATGCATGACACGTACACATCCAAGAAAAGAAGTTGGGGGTGGTGGTGGTGGAAGAAAACCACCCAAAACCAAAACCAAAATTACCAGCCCTAAACTACTCAGCACAACCTTGTTGATTTGCTTGGCCATTTAAGGTTAATGAAACACTCCTTGTAGAGAATCACAGCCCCAGTGCAACAGCTAATTGGTGAAAGAAAAGTACAGAATATTGTCTTTGTTCCCTGTAGGATACTGACATTGCTCAAACTATCATTACCATACCTAGTTTATCCCACAATTATAACTAATCCTTAATTCCTAAATAAATAAGAACAAGCATAAAGATTGCACTTCTGAAAGCCTACCAGATAAACTTTAGTCTATAATCAACTTGAAGATTCTGCAATTAATTTTAAATCCTACTTGATAAGTTAAAGATGTTTTTAAAGATGAAATAATTTTATCAGTGTTGATCTTATTAATCTCATGCTTTCACTTGCTCTCTAAGGCTTCTATCCACTTGTTGCTACACAGGTACTGCAAGTGAAGCTCATCAGTCAATTGAGCTGGATTCTGGTCCAGAATGTAACTCCCCATAAGATTCACTCTAGTGTTGCCAAAGAGTGCAACAACACAGCATCCAACACATTCTGAAGATGTCTATTGTAAACGTCAAACAATGAAAAAACACAGCAGTCATATTTTCTTTCTTTCTTTTCTTTCTTTCTTTCTTTCTTTCTTTCTTTCTTTCTTTCTTTCTTTCTTTCTTTCTTTCTTTCTTTCTTTCTTTCTTTCTTTCTTTCTTTCTTTCTTTCTTTCTTTCTTTCTTTCTTTCTTTCTTTCTTTCTTTCTTTCTTTTTCTTTTTGGTAAGCTACAGTTGGTCCCTAAGTGGAGATGACTGCTTTTCAGTGCGAAAATATACACCTAGTCAGGAATTGAGTATAATCAACACACAGGCGAATCAAAATGATGGCTACATTTACTGCCTACAGAAATTTCTGCTGCACTGCATATTAACACACAGAAAATGTTGTGCTAGCTTATCGTGGATGTGCTGATTTTCATTACCCATGGAAAGGCAGAACATCTTCTGTTAAACCTCACTGACATTTTTCATCAAATGAATAGAGCAATGCCCTGAAATGTGATAATTGTAGATTCTTGTTATACAACTTGGAGTAAAATATTCTTCCTTCTAATTCCAACAGTAATTAACTTGGATTGGAATTCCCTTGACTCATGTAGCAGTCTTCAGGACTGTATTAACGGATCTTAGAGTTTATATGGTTGGAAAAGAAATCCTGTCCCATATATGTAATGCTATAGAAAGGTGGTAAAGACTTTCAGGTTAATGAAAAGAATTGATCAACTTCCTCCAGCTCGGGCTATGAGCTATGAGCTTTTTTCTGTTTTCCTTTATTTGCATTGTTTGGGTGAAATATGAAATGGTATATTGCTGAAATTTAAAATGTCTCAAAAATTAAGCTCCAGAAAATTGTCCCATCTCCCATGAAGACTAAAAATTAAAGTAGACAATTATCATAATAATAACTCAATTGTACATGGCAGACAAAAGAGAAGCTAATACTTTCCTCTGTTTTTTGACTGATGTTTTGTTGCGCTGTAACTAAACAGCACTTTGAGTTGACAGTAAATTAGCAAACAATATGCGGGAGGAAAAAAGAAAAACAAAATCATGTAGGGGTTAAGATGTTTATGTAAAACAGTGATTTTCCTTTTTAAAATTAAAACGTACAAATAAGCTGGTGTCAGAACCTAGGTGATCCTTCATTTCCACCGCATTGAGCAGGCTCCCATCAGCAGCAGACAGCCGCTAATATATGCGTCTGGCTCAGTCTGCTCTACCAACTAAGAACTCATCGAATTGTTAATATCAGTCCTTTTTTGTATGCACCACACATCTTTTTCACACACTCTCTCTCTCTCTCTTCCTCCTCCTTTGCAAGAGCTTGTGTTTTTGTTTTTTGTTTTTGTTGTAGCGCAGGCTGATTAACTGAAATCACTTATTAAAGAGCATTTAAATGCATTTTGCACTGAAACAACATTAAGTTGTATAGAAATATAGGATTCCTATATATAGAAATGCCTCAAAATTCTGTACATATATCTAAGCATACCACGCTGAAAATGATGCTTTCTATTTATTTGTGCTAATATAAACAGCTTACATGTACTGCCACTGGCTAAAAGGGACTGCTTCCTGCATGGTCTCTGTAGGCAATGTCACACAGTCCCAGGACACGGAAACACATTGTTGATCTTGGTGGAAATTCTACCTAAGTGAAGACCCTGCTTCTCCCTCCCCTCCATCCACCTCTGCCCTACCTGAGTGCAGGAGGTTGGGCTGGCTGTGCTGAGACTAGGGAAGAAGAAGGAGCAGGAAAATAGGCAGGCAGTGCACCAAGTTTCCCATCACGATGGCAAGGGGCAGCAGTGAGTATGATGGGCAGAGTGGAGCACTGGAGTCATCCCAGCTCAAGTAGTAATGCAGAGGCAGGACTGCATATTCACGACTTCTGCTGGAGCACCAAATGCGCCAGGCAGGGCTTTCTAATGATTCATTTTCTTCTCACTCTCAGTGCAGGGCAGAGCATAGTTGAAATCTTCAGACTGACAGAGACAAAATGCTTCACACCACCATTTCACCTTCAATGTATATACATTGTTAAATGCAAAATTAATTCAGAGTGCTGAATGTGAATTATCCTCATTCAAGTAAATTTTGCTGATCAAAAAATAAATGCAATGCCAATCTTTAATATGCATAGATGGGTGCATCATACAGCTGATTAAATCTATAAGGATTTTTATTTTGACAAATACTATGTGTAATTTAAATTGTATATTGACATACACATACCAATAAGCAATATAGTTTTATCTCATTATACAGCTCGGATAAACAAAGTATGTGTTCACCTGATCAGTATCTTAAGCAATCTATTTTCAGTATTGAAAACTGCTACAAAGAATACGTGTAAATTCCTAACAGAGTGCTTCATGAATGCAGCACCTATCTGTGTGCATTTGTCTTTCCTACACACATTCAGATCTATTTTTCCAATAATGCCTAAACAGAAGTCAAAGTGGAATATCATGTCTGTGTTAAAAAAGTTACCTCTGTATATAAATTTTTGTAAGTAGCTCTTTTGGGTGTTCTTAGTATGTGAAATTGACAGTTTACAAAGAAAAGAATTACATATTTACAGGAACTGTATCATCATTGTAATTGCTAAGGCAATATTTTTTATGACTATTTAAAGACTAATTATATCTTGAGCAACTTGAAAACTATGTACTGAGCACAGTTTCTGCCTCTTAAGAAAACAAGACAAGAAGAAAAAGTATTATACTAACAGATAAGAACAATTTATTTTAACAATAGTGTTGATGCTTACAATAAAACACAATTCCTCCTACACAAGTGGAAAAAATATACTGCAGCCAAAATACCACTTTTGAAATGAACAAATAGTTTAGATGCCTGATCTGTGTGAAGTCTTTGTTTCAGTGAAGTCTGATGTATCAACAAAGCCCTGCAGTATCTTGGTTAGACACAGGAAACAGAGAAAAATGACTCAGAACTAACTCACCTATAAAATATTAAGAAATACAAATCAGATGATGTGTTTTAGATGAGATGTTTGAGACAAATAAGCAGTGCAGAATAACTCGTGCTTGTGAATCTCCTTATGCAAAGTCAGTGAAGAACTTAACACATGAGGGACAAGCTACAGATCACACTTTTTTCAGAGGGATAAAAAAATATAAGAAGCGATGCAGAAGTTGGAAGTTGAGTCTGGTGCTTAGAGTATTATGGGTTCACTTTAAATTGAACAGGTACAAGAAATATGGTTCTGAGTGCAAAGGGATGTTAATGCTGTAGTATGATTTTTAAACCAATATTCTCCTTCAGATTAAAATGTAAATTAAATTAGACAATATTTTAAATGACATATTGTGTTCTCACTTGGACAAAGAAAAAGGATGGCAGCTAACTACAAAATACTCTTTGTTCCATGTTACAGGAAGAGCTAAGCAACAGTTTTCTTGTAGACTGAAATCATTATTCAAAGAATAGAATGAATGTTTTCTAGGCCTCAAACATCATTGTTTATGTTTTATATTTTAAAAGACAATTAATGCTGTAACAGTAAGGATGAATATATATTTTGTGGTGATTATCTATCAGAATTGTCTACAATAATAACAATAGTATTAATATGGTTTGAAGTCTTTTGCATATTTTAATATCTGTTTTGAGTGGGGGATTTATTGTTAATGTAACATGACATCTAGTCTAGTTTGTAAACATATAAATATGTAGCATCCTAATGTTGCACAATGGGTAACAGTTGTTTAGATTTTTTTTTTTTTTTAGGAAGAGTTTTGATGCTTAACATTTGAAATAGGTATATTTTCCTTTTCACCCTTCCAGGCAAGGAAAGCTCCTTTGGTTCTCTAAATCTGCAGAGAAACAAACACAGTCCAAAGCTGCTGGTTCCCCTCCGCCTAGGTCCCAAGAGCCTGACTTGTGATTGTTGCTAAAAAACCTCACAAGTTAGGGTCTCAGGGACTAGGAAAAGTCTGATATGATCCGGTAGAATTCGTCTTCCAATAAACTGAATTGTTTAGTAGTCATAATCGCTGTCACCAAAACTTTCACTGCTATTGTTAAATAGGAAAAAAACCCAAACCCAAAAGAAACCCTAAAACCAATGTCCTCCCCCTCCCCAAATCAACACCACTTCCTTCCCCCCCAAATAAACAAACCACAGTTTCAAGTAGGGGGCAGAAAAGATCAAATAAGCAGGCAAGACACATACATACATTCAAACAATGTATCAGTTGACCGAACAGACTTTTCTGAGAGTATAGTCCTTAACTTTTGAGAAGAAAAGAAAAAGAACACAGGATAAAAATCTTCACTGCCTTGTCTCACAAGTAGCTGTGTTACTATAATGCATCAGAGGGAAGCGTCTACAAATGGGTTAAAATCTACTTCCAGCAGATTTGTACCGCAACAAATTTATTCTATTTCCTTAATACCTGACAGAAGGATTAAATGCTTGTTAAAGGGGCTTTAATTGAAATATTTCCCCATTATACTTTTAGTCCTACTGTTCAGGTGGGCCCTGGGTTACAGAGTACTTTAAACCCATTCACGATGCAAGGATAACGTTTGGGCGTGTATTCACTTTTTGCCTCTTCCCCACGTTCAACATTTAATCCTTCTACAGGTTGCTAGAAAAAGCTTCTTCCTTTCCAATGTCAAAACTAGCCTTCACTCCATAAGCTGCAGAAAACATTGACATGCAGACATTGTTGTCACTCGAACCAGATTACTCAAAGCACACATAACTTTCAAATACTGTTGATACAGTAAGAAGAAATTCTCGGATTTCCCAAATAATTTTGTTCTGAAGCCGAATACTTTTAATGGCACGACCACAATCCTGAATTGCTTTTGAATTCATTCTCCTCCGATCTTTAGCCTTGTTTGCAGAATGAAAAAGAAAATTTCTACTTTAGGGACAGGATCCATCGTGGCTTTTTTTTTTTTTCCTCCATCAGAACCCAGAGCAAAAGAAACAGCAGCCATACAGGTCCTAGCCACTGGAGCAGAATCTGGCATAGAAAACTCAGAGCTCTTCGGGAAGCCGTTCAGCTTTAAAAAGGAAAAAAAAAAAGAGAAGAAGGGGGGGGGAAGAATTAGAATCTCTGCTGGCCGAACAGGTGAACCATCCATTTACAAGAAAGCTGTACAGAGTGCTCTGCCGAAGAAAAGATTTGCCAGTGCCCCCCACCCCCACCCCTGCCCTTCACCCTCCCCTCCAGACTGATACTTCAGATTTCAGAACATTTTGGATTATTTACAATATTATTTCAGCTGATGATATAATGCAGCATTATATAAGAGCCGTTTCTTTGTCACTGTACACCATTCAGTTATGCCTCAGACACAAAATAGTTAAATGAAACAAATTATATATATGAGAGAGATATATATGTATAGCAGTCCCTAGATTTCATTCAATTTCTTTTTTTAAAGCTGATCATGATTTAACAAACAATTTTGACCACAGCTTTCAAATCAATAATTAGAATGAAAAATCTCTCCCCTCTATAAATATGACATTAACATAATTATACCACCCCCATCGCATAGACCCATCCTCTTTAGGGAATAAATCTGATGCTCTGAAGATGGAAATCAGTCAGATTTTAGTTGCTCTCAAACGTACCTTTGCTTCTCACTGACTGACTGGCTTTACCTTCCATGCACACACACGGTCACAGCACTCACACGCACACACACACTCACACACACACACACATGCGCACGCACACACACACGCACAGAAAGGCACGGCAAAGCAGCGGATGCTGACTCAGAGCAGTTGTGTGTGGAGGGGGTGGTATCGGCTGGTATTTTCACTGCACTCATCATTAACATTAACTCACTCTCTAGCATCCACCCTCTCTCAGACCTGCTGGACTGCAGCATTTGCATGACGCTGTCACTCTAGCCCTTGTGGGTCAGATGTTAGAAGAAAAAAAAAAAAACAAAAAACCTCAAGGCTCTCATAAGGAATGCCTTCATTTCTTCCAAAGGGTCCCTCTTCTTATTTTTCCACCTTTCTACTTCCTCTGTTGCTGTGTCTCAGTTGTTTGACATCTTTCCGGAAGAAAATGTCTTGAGCTGCAATAAGCCAGTAGTCAGTCGGTCCTCCCCTCACCTCACACTCCTATTCCCACCCCCTTTTTTTCCTAATCAATAAGACAGATCTCCAAATGCAGTTGTGAAAACAGGCTCTGACACACAGACTTTCATCCTCGGTCCTCTGCCTCAGGAATAGCAGGCAACCCAGGCTCACACGTGATGTAGAGAGAAATAATGCCAGTAATTCTTGAACAGTCTTAGGAGTTTATTCTACGCCTTCTTCATTTTTTCCTTTGCTTGAATAAATACCAGTGGGAAAGACACACCAGCTCTCAAAAGCTACAAGGATTCACTTCTTCAGAAAATAATGAACATTAAAAGACTAATATTAATCTTCCTCAAAATTAACGCTATCTTCTCTCC